>JAPMOB010208675.1:0-21928 GCA_029875015.1 Lepomis gibbosus
CACACACACACACACACACTAACCGTTATAATTTTGGTGCAGCAACTGTCTTGAATGTGTCAGTCGGAACCACAGTCTATAATCAGAACCATTATCAGAGTTATCAATCATGGGCCCGGTTCCTTGGAGACTCAAATCTTGAGCGTGCCAGTCTAAGTCTAAACTGACTAACGTTAAATGAAGGTTTCTCGAATTGGTATTTTAAGTCTGGCATAATGTTATGACATAACTATTGTCATCAATTTATTTTACTTTTTGGTCACTTGCCTGTACTTGCTTTTGGTATGTAAGGTTGGGGCCTTCAAATCAGACGTCTACAGCTGCAGCAGTATGTCAAATCTTACATGTCTGTGTGGCCAGGCTGCTGTCAGTTTGATTAAGTCTAAAAGTAACAGGAAGGGTCAGGCTATAGTAGAAAAGATATGTGTTTGAGACTTGTTTGTTCTGAGAAATATAATATTATTTTTTTTAACCCACAGCTATAACAATGGTCGTCTGGTTTCCCTGAATTTACCACCTTTTTGTGTCAGTATGGTTGGCTCAGAAGAGACCTTGGTTCACATGGCAAGGAGTCATCATCACTAATTCAGTTGCCAGGGACTGGTTTTACACAGCACCTTTCAGCATCAAACTTTTATGGCTTTAAGTCATGCTGCTGTCTTTTCACATCTATTTTGACTTCAGCGCCTGTGTTGTAATTTAATTCTTAATTAGGGCTGGGCAATCGAACAATAATAATTACCGTGAATTAAGTTTCCTCAATTACAATATAACAAATGTTCAGTAACTGTTGGATTTAATTCATTTGAATAAGGATCGAATTAGCACTTAATTTTTATAGTAAAATTCTGTTAATTCTGTTCTGTTAAAATTTTGTTAAGAAAAGGGGACTGAAAAATGATTTTACTAAAATGTACTGTGTATGTTTATTCTTCAAATTTTACCACAATCAGCCTTTAAACTTGAAAGAAATAATGATTGATTGATATTTATGGTGATAATTATTGATATTGTGAAAATATTTCTGGCCATATTGCCCAGCTGTATTCCCACAAAACAAATGTCATGTTCTTTTTTCCCCTCTTAGTATGAACATGGTAGTCTGTGACGTCACTCATTGATTTCTGAACGAATAAGTTTACCATTTGCTGCCGTCTCTGACAGAGATTGAGGCCAAAAATCGCAGTCAGTCAAGCAAACATGGTGCAAAATATACACTATTATACATTTCTCCATAGTAATCTCCATCTTTATAAACCAATGATTTTTAAAATTCCCACAACAACAGACATATGAAGAAACGACATTAGCTATTGATATCCTAACTTGTGGGAAATTCTGACTGTAGAGAGAAGTTGGGGTTTTCCCTTTGGCTCAATTTTAGACAACTTTAGAGGAACTGCATCATAAGGCACTTCCACACATTGGCCTCAACATTCAGCAGTTGTGGTCGCAACTTGTTATCAGCTACCTCCATCTCTTACTCTTAATAATTTAGTGGAATATTTCATTGTGTGGTTTTTCACTGGTAGCCCGGAAGCCAGAAAGAGTTCATATTGTGTGTAAAGATAACTGCTCTGAATAGTGAACAGATAAAAGTCAGTGTCTTTCTTGCAATGCAAGTAATGTTGCAATGCAATGTTTATTTACAAGTGTTACTACACATTACTAACTGATGGAGTCCAGTTTTCAATTAGGACTGCAATTAACAATTATTTTCACTATCGATTGGTCCATGAAATGTGGCCAAATAAGGAAAAATGTCTGTTGTAATTTTCTCAAAGTCATGTATTCATATTGCTTTTTCAACCGCTGAACAAAACCTTTAACATAAATCAGGATACGATTGTATGACGAAGAAAAGCATCAGATCCTCGCATTGAAGAAGGAAAACACATTGCAGATTCAATTCATCCTGTCAAGATGAGGACCTCACTTGTGTTGTCACCAGATGAGTCTCAGTGCATCTTTTGATGAGTTATTCGCAGTTGTGTGTTGACGATGGTATTTGTCGATGTTACGTTATTCATGGCGTAGATCACAGTTCAGTCACTAAGTGACTCATTGTTGTAGTCATTCTCTTGGTATCTCATGATTCTCACTGTTGCTTCTCCATTTAGTAGTTTGCCACTATTGTTGGTGGAGGAAATGAATGATCCATCAGCACCCAGTGTGCTTTAGTTGTTACACATATCAATTTGTTTGACTGGAAACTCTTGAGGAAAAAAAATGAGTGATTTCGATGCCGGTGGGGAGGAGAGCTACAGCTCTGTGGTGGGTTTCAGGACATTAGTTGTTATATCACCAGTTTAGCTCAGTGCTTGTTGGCTGGATGTCCAGAGCATTTCAGTCAGTTGGCTGTGGGAATCTGACATTAACCAGTTTATCCTGTGTTGTGTTTTGCTGACTCTTTCAGTTCTGGTAGCTTAAGCCTGTACTCTTTGCTTGGTATCCAGCTATTAGTGCATTCTCTCCTTGGGTCACCTCCCTTAGACCCTGCCCTTAGGTAAAGTTTGGGTATAAGATAAGGAAGGGTTTGCAAAGATTTGAATTGGCAATTGGACACATAGTTCGGTTTCTATTTTATTGTTATTAAATGGTATTAACCAGAAAAGTAATTGGCAAACACGCATACATGTCTATATTTAAATTTAGGATATGAACAACTTTTAATTGTCATTTACATTTGATTGTCTCAACTCAGATTTCCAAGGCAGACCAAGTTGAGAGTTTTTTTGTATCCTGCATGTGGCTTGGAAGACAGCAGCCCCCACTTGGCTCCAGTTTGTCCGGTTTGTTAGCATGACAAATTCAGATATGTTCCCTGCTTGCAATAATCTCTTTCCATGCTCTGTTAGTGTATAATAAGAACAGCATGAAATAACACCAAAACGTAGCAGCAGGATGACACAGCACTTGTGTTTGAATGGTCTGCTGTAACACGATGGGCGAACAGTGAACAAGTAATAAATGCGGAGAATGTCATACTTGTTGATCTGTTGTGTGGATCTTAAAACAGGTTGCTATTAATCCTCAATCAATAGATTGCCTTCCTTGATGTCTATTATTTCCGTCTATCCCCAGGCCTTTGGACAAGCTTACTCAACCCACAAGAAGGTGGCAGCAGATGGAGAAAGCAGGGAAGAGTCACTGATCCTGGAGTCTGCCAGTAAGGAGGCTATCTACCAGCAGAAGGTCCTCGAGCTGCAGAATGAGGTCCGACAGGCCAAAGCCTCCCTCACCAGCGCACAAGCTGAAAACGAACGTCTCTCGTCCATTGCCCTGGAGATGAGAGAGGTGATGGTTTAATTATGCAAATATTAAACATTATACATGTTCATGCTCATTTGAATAAAGCCGTATTTCATTCACGCTGGTCCTAATTTATAAAGAGTCTTAAATCTCAGTCATATCAATGAAAACTGGATCTTATCGGCTTTCTGTTGTGAAATTACTCTCTGGGCGTTGTTGATTTACAGATCTACCAATTACAGCTGTGGTGTGTTGTGCATTTTTATGAGACCCTTTTATGTTGTGGAAACTTTAAATGTTTTTCCTGAATAAAATCTGGATTAGTTTATCTGATAGTTGTAAATGAGTGCCAGTAACCTTGAATCAAAGTACTTTAGTGTTTGAAAGGCTCATGTTACTTGTATGACTCTGTACAGTAAAGCAATCAGTTATAGTCAAAGTAGGGTGAAAGAGAAGGTTAGTAAAGCTAATTGAAGTTTAGATGGAGACATGGAGACCAGAAGTTGAAACTTAGCCTAGGTAAAACATAAATTATTACTTAGTTGTGAAGTATGCACTACTAAAATAAAAGCGGTTGCTCCATAGATAAGGTACAACATCACTCTAAGTAACAACTAAATAGTTAGAGCCATGTCCCTGGGTAGGTGTAAATAATAAAATATCACGGAATTATACTCACTGATGATAAACTGCTGTTTTTCTGCCCCACAGCACACGCCACACATCATTTGTCATTAATTGTATGTCATATGCAACACAGTAATCCAGTAGAGACCTAGCCAGAAAGCTAATGCACACTTGTAACTAACACGGTCTTTGATCAATGATTGGCCACTTGCCTAAGTTATGACTTTACGTCCAAACTAGTTAAGTTCTGCCCAAGAAAATCAAGATGCAACCAATTTTAGTAGCTGATTTAGTTACAAACCAACTGGTGTTAATAAAGCCTCTAGTGTCGTCTTTACGCCCTAACTTACACACAGCTGTCGCTACTACCCAGTGTAGACTTCCACTACTTGTCAGGGTGAGAGAGTTGAAGTTTGTGCTTGTAGTGGGGGAGGGTCAGTTAGCAGGATTGCAGTGAAAACAGCAGGAAAGATGATGTCATGGTCCACTGTGAGTGACACAAAGGATGTCCTCAGCCAGGACTCTCTGTAGCATGGCATTGGTAAGTGGACCATGTCCTCCCTCCGTCATTACATGTGCCTGCCAAAGTCTTGACCCTGTGGTATGTGAAACATGCTGACACGCTGATCCTCATTTCACTCTCAGTGATCCCACACTCCCAAGGATGTTAGTGTGCACCGCCTGGGTGATTTTTTCACTCCTCAGTGATAGTGAACGTTTATTTTAACTTGAGTTCATTCTCATGTCACATGCCGTCTCTTTCCCCATCTCCTCCTGTATGCAGAATTCAGAGCTTGCAGAGCTGCAGCGCGGTCAGCTGCGCGATGACATCAGAGAGTACAAGGTGCGGGAGGCTCGTCTGCTGCAGGACTACAGCGAGCTGGAGGATGAGAACATCTCTCTTCAGAAACAAGTGTCTGTCCTGAGACAGAACCAGGTGAGACAAGGAGATGGAACTTGATACTCACTTTGTTACACCTCTTGAGCTAGGTGGAAATCATGGTTAGTAGTGATCTTTTGACTCCAACTAGGCACGTTATTGGTGTTTTATTTTTATTTTCTTTTTATTATTCACACTAAAGTTTAAGGCCTGGGATAAGGTTCAGACAATATGAAGCATTTTGACCTAATAGAAAAGATACAGTGGACACAAAACAACTGAGTAAAATTATTGACAGCCTTATTTATATTTTTGACCATCTGCTAAGGTGGAATTTGAAGGTCTAAAGCATGAGATCCGCCGTCTGGAGGAAGACTCCCAGTGCCTACACAGCCAGCTGGACGAAGCCATGCGTCTGAGAGAAATCGCTGAGCGACAACTGACGGAAGCCTTAGAAACCATTAAAACAGAGCGCGAGCAGAAGGCCACCCTGCGCAAGGAGCTCTCCCACTATATGACCATTGGGGGCTCTGTGTACAACAGCTCTTTCAATATTTCCATCGACAACCTAAAACTCCACGAGGATCCCTCTGCCATCACAGAGCCTGAACTGAATGATGATCTAATCAGAGGCTTCGAAAACGGCTTGGCCAAGACAGGTGAAGGTGATGAAGTCAACAGAGCTGTCGTGAACAAGAGAGGAGAGGCTTTCAAGCCGGCTCCTAGCCTGGTGGATGACCTGCTGAGCGAGCTCAACATCTCTGAGATCCAGAAACTTAAACAACAGCTTGCGCAGGTAATGATGCCCATGAGATGCTCTTTGATCATCCAGCATTACTTGCCTGTTTTGAACACATTCATTCAAAAGTAGATTTAACGTTCACCTAAAATGTACATGTGTAAATCAAACAGTATAATTGAATAACTAATTATTCTTGGCCACATTTTCATCTGGCCTTCAGTTCACTCAGCTGCTCTCTGAAAGCCATACAGGCAGATTGAGTAGATATCGCCACTTTGCCTAAACAAATCCTCACGGTGGCAAAACTAAGTGATTACATTCAACATTATATCTGTAATACAACTTGATCTCAGACAAATTGTAAGACACTTATCCAAAAGAGATTGTTTGTTAAGCTTCAGTGCAGTGCCTCAAATATTCTTTTTCAGTTTTAACATTACAGGTAATCAGTCTTTAATTCTCTGTTCCCAGTGATTCGGCGATCTATTTGTCAGACTGAAATAGACAAAGCTAATTAAATGAACGATGCTCAGTGAAATCTAAAGTGAATGCACAAGGTTTAAAAAAAGCAGCATTTATTGCATCGTCCCACAGTTTATTTGAAAGATGGCCACAAGGATTGTTGGATTTCAGAAACAAAAAAAACATGATTTGTTAGTTCTAAATGTTGCTGCACACGATATATAGAGTATACACAGTCAAAGCTTTGACTGTACGCAACAAGAGAGAATAGAACAATCCATGTTGCTCTAAATACATGATTATAGACCATCTATGGCTATATCAGTTGTTATCAAATATGTGTTTACACTCATTAAATGTGGAAATTTTATGGGATATTCGCTGAATTCAATTTTGTTAAATTTAAAGACTGAAACAACTATGCTGGCTTAAACCATAGAAGGACAAAGAGAGTAATTCTTTTTTTTTAATGTGCTGTAAAGTGGGCCAGCTGACTGAAAATTTGTTTTTATGTTAGGTGGAGCGGGAGAAAGCCTCGCTGATCAATTCTCTCCAGGAGAGCCAGAAGCACCTGGAACAGGCCTATGGGACTGTGTCTGAGCAAAAGGAAACTGTCAACAGGCTGACAGAGAACCTCAGCGCAATGAGGAAACTTCAGGCCAGTAAGGAGCGCCAGTCGGCCCTTGACAGCGAAAAAGACAGGGACAGCCATGATGACGGAGACTACTACGAGCTGGACATCAACGGACCTGAGATTCTGCAGTGTAAGTACACCGTGGCCGTGTCTGAAGCCGGGGAGTTGAGGCAGGAGCTGAAGACTCTGAGGGCAAAGTACGAGGAGTGTCGAACCCGGTATGAAGATGAGCGAGCACGGCTGGAGAGCGACGTCCAGGAGTTGAGGTCGAGGTTGGCGTCCCTGGAGAAGATTAGCCAAGCAGATAAAGCGGAGGTGGCTCGCCTGGAGAAGGAGCTCCGTGTGGTCAGCGAGGCTGCAGGAGAATCACTTGGCAGCCTTAATGTGGCCCAGGATGAACTCATAGCTTTCAGTGAAGAGCTTGCCAATCTCTACAACCATGTGTGTATGTGCAACAATGAGACCCCTAACCGCGTCATGCTAGACTACTACAAGGAAGGCAAGGCCATAATAAGAAGGGGGCAAGACGGGAAGGAGCAGCAGTCTTCTGTACTTCTCACAAATGGCCTGATCACTGAGACTGAACCTGGAAAGTCAGACTCGAGCAGTACCACGGTTACCTCAGCTCCAGAGCACCGGCCAGAACCCATGAACATCTATAACCTGGTAGCAATTATCAGGGACCAGATCCGCCACCTGCAGCAGGCAGTGGACCGCACCACAGACCTGTCACGTCAGAGACTTGCCAATCTGGAGCTGAGCACAGTGGCAGACAAGGACAAGGAGGCTTGCATGGGAGAGATCCTCAAACTGAAGTCCCTGCTTAGCACTAAAAGGGAACAGATCGCCACTCTCAGAGCCGTGCTCAAGGCCAACAAGCAGGTCAGAAGACCACTCTGATTGTGTCTATATGTGTATGTGCATGCCTGCTGTGTATGTTTCTCAGAGGAAGGATGTTCATTGTTTCTCCAGCTGACAAGTACGACAGAAAAGAATAGTCTGCTTCAGCTAAAAATAACCGCTGAGTGTAGACTTCACCAGTGCAAGAAATAAATAATGACATAAGATCTTATTCCCTTTAGACGGCTGAGGTTGCTCTGGCCAACCTGAAGAGTAAGTATGAGAGCGAGAAGGCCATGGTGACTGAGACAATAATGAAGCTCCGCAATGAACTCAAAGCTCTAAAAGAGGACGCTGCTACGTTCTCCTCTCTTCGAGCCATGTTTGCTACAAGGTACGATTATACATACTCCCTGGTTTACATTTCATTCCTGGCAAACATGAAATGAACCATCACGTGGCATCCTGGTGGCCAGGTGGTCGGGGCCTCACACCATAATGCATAACATCTGTTCTGTTTCAGTTCACATATATATCACATATACAGTGTGTGTCCTGCTAATAGCAGCAATTTTCTTACTAATGAAAAAGAAACATTAAAACCTTTAAGTGCTTATTCTGCACAACTGTTTTGTATGAGTGTCTGTAGATGTGTATGAGAAGGACGCAAAGCATTGTGGGACCGTCTGATGTAATATTGCCAGTCAGCTAGCAGAGATCTCATCCTCCCATCTGGAAAACGCAGTCTGAGGAATGGAGAAAACATGTGACAGCAGCTGCCATTTCAGGGAAATTGCTCCACCTGCTGGAAATAATGTTAATCTCTAGTTTCCTTCTTTTTCCCTCTCTTGCGCTCTTCTCTCCGCCTCTCCCTCTTTCTCTCAGGTGTGACGAGTATGTGACCCAACTGGATGACATGCAAAGGCAGCTGTCTGCTGCGGAGGATGAGAAGAAGACCCTGAATTCTCTGTTACGTATGGCCATCCAACAGAAACTGGCCTTAACCCAGCGCCTGGAGGACTTGGAGTTTGACCATGAGCAGGCGCGCCGCAGCAGTGCAACTGTGGTGGGAGGGAAGGGCAAAACAAAGGGCAAGGGAGCATCTTCCAACCATCATGTAAGTCAAAGGGTGCACTGCAGAACCAACTCTGAGCCATGTGCAAGGTTTTGTGTGGCCTTTTTGTTAACTTCTATGTCATTCGTTGCAAGATTTGCATCTCATGCAGGCTTTGCATAGACTCATTTTACACTCACATTAAGCTGTGTTTCAGTAGCCATTATATCTCTAACACAAAGAGTATATGGCATACTAGCATTACTACTATTATTACTACTTAAAGTGGTCATATTATGCTCATTTTCAGGTTCAAAATCTTAATTAGAGGTTGTACCAGAACAGGTTTACATAGTTTTATTTTCAACAAACAACATATTTTTGTCATACTGCACATTGCTGCAGCTCCTCTTTTCACTCTGTGTGTTGAACGCTTGGTTTTAGCTATGGAATGATGCATCTCACCAATACAAGATCTTTGGTGGGAGTTCCACATGTGCACCTCCTAGTTAAGGACTACTAGCCAATCAGGAGCAGAGTATGGTGGGTCCTGAGGTAAACACGGCTTCGGTTTAGCTGTACATGTCCCCCTTACCAGCTTAACAACATAGACTGGAGCAAGAGTTTCAGAGTGGTGAGTTATTAATCTGTCACTAAAGTATCTTTCATCCATAAAGTTTTAACTGAGCTCTGTCTCTACATCACAGTAACAACTTTATGTCCATTGAGTGTCTGGAGGGTCGCTAGTGTTTGGAAGGGAGAGGTGGACATTTTAGGTGCGGTCGAGATGAGGGCGGCTGACTTTTGCCGACTTGATAGTCTAACGTGAGCTACAGGTAGCTACAGGTGACTGCAGGAGACTGCAGGGGCGGAGTATGAAAACAGCGCCGTCAAGACGGACACATTTTACTTGCAGCAGCTTACTGTGAGCTGAGATCAATGACTGATCTCACGGCATTTGCAAAAAATACCATGAGACCGGGCAATAGTGTGGTTCCAACTTGGTGCAGTCGGGGGAAAAGCAACTGCGGCCGCCGGACTCGGCGCCTGCTGCTGCCTTGCTCCCGCAAGGTTTTAATGTCATGTGACATGGTGACGTTTTGCAGCAAAAGTCGGACACAATTTCTAACCAGCATGCCTTATTTTAAGTCCAGCATGCATCACGTTAAGTCAGCGCTGCGCAGCGGCTCTGTGTGTGCTGCAGCTCAGTGTGTTTTTTTCACCACTGTTTTTGAGAGAGTGTCGGACTAGTCGCTTGGCGAGCATTATGACACATGTTTTGCTGTGTCGTCACAGGGATTAAAGAAAAAAGGCTGGACTATGACCAAGCTGTTTTCAGGCGGTTAAGAACAGTGTTTTCTGTAGGAGATGGGAACTCCCTTTGGGCTGGACTTTGGGCTTTTTCCCTTTGCAAACCTGTTACATGCACAAAAAGATATATAACTCAATAAAGGAGAGGGAAAAAGTCAAAAAGCATAATATGACCTCTTTAATACTGAAATTAAAACTTTTATTCTTATTCATTTTTTAGCATGACAAATATTGTACTGAAAAGTTATTTTAATAAAATGAATATACAGACTAATCATGTTGGCACAAGAAAGGCACAAATCCCCAAAGAATGGAGTGTAAGTTTAATTTTCCATGTGGTATTTATATCATTATTTGGCCTAAGAACCAAATGAAACTGGAAACCTATGCGCTAATTTTAATTCAGCTGACATTTCCTTCCAGGCTGGTATCACGTACACTGTAATGAGTATAAGCAGGTAGAATTTTTCATGGAAGGTACCAAGCTTTACTCCATGTTTGAGTTCTGTGACATGTTAGTGTGCAGGTGAGCTGTTGTGTGGGTAAAACTAACCTGAAAACAGTTTCTCTAGAGTTGGTCAGAAACTATTTATTACCATGGAGTGTTACCATTTTATTATATGAGACATTAAAACAGAAATCTAACAAAATCTTCAGTTGCATGAACCTGGGCAGTTATCTGTTAGCATATATGTTACCCACGTCTTTGTTTCTCTATCAACATTCATTTTTATGTAACCCCATTTCAGAAAGCAGCTTCTTTTTCTCTTACTCGTCCAAAATAGCTTGTGAGAGAAAAAACATGGTACCACTTTGAATTTAATTTAGGGTGATTACCAAAGATAAACCAAGAAACTGTTTTTACTTTAATATTCATGTGTTTCTATTATAAATAAGATGTTATTCTCTATTTTCTGTTTTCTGTATCAGATATATTAAAATGCATTTTAAATGTCTGTGTCTGCATTAAAGAGTGAGGTAAAACATTTACATAACAGTTTGAAGGACAGTTGGCTTTAGATGACTAACACATTCCCTGTAGTGTAAGTGCCTCTAACACTCCTCAGTCCTCTGCTTCTTAAAACCATCAAATTATTCTAACTGCTAACTTCATTGATATACTTCGTCTCTCTAATGCAGTGGAAATTGGAATTTCAACAATGAATCGATTTAATGTGATTTTCTTTATCTTTCCATTTGCAGTAAATCTATTATGCCAAGTGTCCTTAAGGAGGTCCGTCAAAGTGTCTGTGACAGTTGCCAATCACCTGTGGTCCTGGTTCCTTCACTATCTAATCATGGTCATCGCTAACACAAGAACATTTCAAACAGTATTTGCCAAGGGCCTTGTTTTAGAGTGCCAAAAACAAGTATGTACAATTCTGTTGAACATTTTGACTGCAGACAGGATGACTCATCGCTTAAGCTGCCCACTGTAGTCCCTCAGTCTTCCAACACCATGCACCACTATTATTACTCAACCAGAGGAGGAATGAAGATGGGTGTTTTGCTGATTACTCATTGCCCGTGTTACCTTGACTGAGCACTTTTTGTTTTACTTATTTGGTCTGAGGTGATTCCTCTTTCTTTCTAAAATCATACTAATTGTTTTAAGTGTTATACAATGTGTTTACTGGATGTGTATCTTTATCGGACAGATTGTTAACGGCATTTTCAAGCAATTCACCTTATTTTGGCCCTATTTATTCCCTATTTCATAGTAACAAAAGTATGTGGTATTTCTTTAAAAACAGAACTTCAACACACTAGTTGAAATAAAGCAAAAGAGACTTATCTGCTGTAGTCATTTTTCTTTTGGCCTCAGATTTAGAGGTGCCTTTCTGACAGTCTGTAGGAACAAGATGTCAGTGTTATAAAGATTTTTTTAATAGCTATTTCTCCTGTTTGTTTTTACCTTATGACCCTGAAAATATGGAGGTTCAAATTCAAGTATGTTTGTTATCACTAAGGAAGAGTATTAATACAAAGCTTATTTAAATATTTCTAAGTTAAGGTCAGATGTTAATAGTATTCATACATGTTATCATGAAGAAGAGTTTTATTGTAATTGTTTTAATACAGCTTTTTGTAAACCTTTTGAGTCATACAATGAATTATCTGCAAACAATAATCCTGCGGTGCCATGCTGTGTTTTGTTTATACAAGTGCAATTTGTAAAACATGACAAGAGGAAGAAAATAAATGTTTATGCTATGTAAAAAAAATATTTTACACATTGTTGCTCACATACTTGGTCCTAATTGATTTTATATGTTTTACTATAACAGCAATTATATTTATTTGACACTGTTCAGACTCCAGGAGGTCATCATCCTTTTTGTTTCATAAGGGAACTTGAGTGGAGTTGGCTGGTCAGAGTATCTGTAAGACTGAACTTGTGGTAAATCACTAGCCAGATGCATGACTGTGGGCTACTGTCTCTGCTAACCTTTATGATTGGTGAAGAAATAAAGCTAACTTTCACAATACTGGGGGACTATGTTATTTTAGAAAATAGATTAACCAACAATTGTACAATAAAGCATTATTCTTTCATTGTTGAGAAATGAAAATCAAATGTAAATAGGACTTATTACCAATCACTAGTGATAACAATATTGGTGGTTCTGTGCAGTGGGTAGGTACTGACAGTATTACTGTATTACTTTTTCTGAAACATCCATTCAGCAGGGTGCATTCTTGTGTATACAAAAGTCCAGATTATGTAGAACATAATGTGGAACATGTACAAATAGCAATACAACAAATTTAGTCCTGAGATCTAACTATAATTTGAACAATATGTCCACAACAACCAATAATAAAAAAAAGTACAATAATGAAATACAATTGTTCTAGGGATTCTCCAACAGCTGTTCCATTTACAGTAATGTACATACATTTTGTTGTTCAAAATGATACAAAGATAGATCAAATTCTGTTAAAAAGACAGTTTGTGTACCGATTTAAATTTTGAGATTTTCAATAAAAGACATTTGTTACATTAAAAAGTAGTTCTAAGGTCTTCAGCCCTAGTTGCAACAGTGTATCCAGTTTTATTGAAAATACATTCCAGGGTATCTGTATGAAAAACTTGATAAGGGTCAATTATAAAATAAATTCCTTAGCTTATCCTTTATCCCTATTGACCATTTCCGGTTTAAAGGAAAGTTTTTTTTTCTCCTTTTTGGACGAAGACGTTGACGTAAGTCACGCCCTGCCTGCGGGGTGACGTCAGAGGGCGTGCCACACAAAGGACAGAGGGGACTCCACAATGGGAGGTTCGTGTCTTTCTTAAACTAAAAACAGCGCTTTTTTCACCATGGTTTTAGCCTCCTGTTTAGTTTATTTAATGTCTTCCAAGTCACGATCTTACCATGGGACTGACGAAAAGTTGTCTCGCTTTGCCAAAGACAATGTAACGTCCTGTTGAGCTCTGAAAAGTTTCTTAACAACACGCTTGACAGGAGAAAGCGCCTTTACAGTAACTTTTCATTTCGCTGTCAACACACAATTAGTTGAATAACAAGTGTTTTTTCGCAGCATTCCCGATCCTCCATGCCCTCATGCGCCTCTGTTGCAACAGTTAGTAAGAGGAAAGACGGGAGATATGTCTATGTATGGAAATGCTACTGACGTCCCTTTCCAATGGTAGCCTACTATCAGACAGTGAATGGAAGCGTCTTGCTGGTTAAAACTTGTTTAAAACGTCTCTCTGTTGACATGCACAGACAGTTTTCATGAGCAGCTGATAGAGGACAGCGCCTTCCTCAGAGCTGACCGGAGACTGGACACGGAGCTGGTGGACAAACTCATCCTGCAGCTCAACAGAATCTACCCACAGATCCTCACAGACAAGGAGGCCACCAAAGTAAGTCCTCATTCACTATGTACTTACCTTTTTTGGTTCCATATAGGCAGTGCTGGACGAAAGTGATGAAGTAAAAGCAATACCAAGGTAAAAAAAAATACTCCGTTTTAAGTAAAAGGTCTGCATTAAAATTCTTTTTCACAGGTGTGGCTACTTGCAAAATGTTCTTAAGTATGAAAAGTAAAAGTATTCATCATACAGCAGAATGACCCATGCCCTACATTATATGGTGTTCATTTGTAAGAAGCATGTAATGCTGTAGTTATAATGTAGGTTTCCTATGCAAAATCCTAATATGGAAAGTATTTAGCAACTAGCAGTGAGATAAATCTAATGTAGAAATGTATAATTTCTCTCTGAAGTTGTTGTAAACGAAAGAAATAGCCCAAAATAAAAATGGCCAATAGGAAAATACAAATACCTTAAAATTATGCTTAAACAACCCTATTTAAAACTCTACCCGATTGTAGTGCTTGAGTACTGCAGTGTGCCTATGTTAAATCACTCAGAGTGTAAAAAAGAAGAAAAAAAGGAGGTCACTGCATGTAAAAGATTTCTTCTCAAGCACCTGATAGGCTTGGTACATTCAGCTCTGTGGGTCTCCTGGTCCTGAACAGAGGCTGAGTTTAAAAAACTGTATTGAGGAATTTATGTCATGTGCAAATGATATGACTATATGAAAGCAACAACATTTTAGTATAAAACAATGAAATAATTTCTAAAAATAATTCCAGTGAAGATGATTCATTCCGACCTGGGGGCAAGCTGTGTCAGCAAGCACCCTTGGGGGGACAAAACAAAAATTCCGTTTGGGGTTCAAAAATATCCCATAATAACTGTTATTATTGACTTAACCTTATGTTAAGTCTGTTGTAACAAACCTTGGAGTAAAAATGGATTGTGATTTTAAAATGGAGAAGCATATAAATTCCGTTGTGAAAGCAATTTTCTTTGAACTTAGGCTTCTTACTAAGCTTAAGCCCTTTTTATCTCTCACAGACTTTGAGAGGGTTATACATGCATTCATCTCAACACGCCTTGACTATTGTAATGCTCTGTATGTAGGTGTTAGCCAGGCCTCCCTCTCTCGACTACAACTGGTTCAAAATGCTGCCACTCGTCTCATTACTGGAACTCGTAAGCGAGATCACATCACCCCTGTTCTTGCCTCTCTTCACTGGCTCCCTGTTACTTTTAGGATCGATTTTAAGATTCTATTGTTTGTTTTTAAAGCCCTTCATGGACTAGCTTCAGTATATATTACTGATCTGTTGAAGCCACATGCTCCTTTAAGGTCTTTAAGGTCTGCAAACCAGTCTCTTCTTGTTGTCCCTAAAACACATCTCAAGAGCAGGGGGATCGAGCTTTCTCAGTTGCAGCCCAGAGACTGTGGAATGAATTGCCTCTTCATGTCAGACTGGCCCCAAGCCTTCCGGTTTTTAAATCGCGACTTAAAACACATTTTTATTCCTTGGCTTTTAATCTGGCATGAGAACAGTATGTTGTATTTGTCTGGTGTTGTATTCTGTCTATTTATTGTTTCATGTCAATGTACAGCACTTTGGTCAACCAGGTTGTTTTAAATTTGATTTAGAAATAAAGTTTGATTGATTGATTGATAATAAAAAAGTTTGATTGATTATCCAGTTCCGAAACTTGGACGTGCCCACAAGTGTGCAACTGGGTGAGCTCCTGACACACCTGCAGGGGAAAGGAGAGGAAGCGTGTAGGGAGTTTTACAGAGCTCTTCACCTGCATGTAGAGGAGGTATACTACAGCTTGCCCACACGGCTCCGCCTCAGAGGTCAGTCCCCAAATCCTTCTTCTCTAAATCATGTGTAATCCCAGTGAGACATTTATTTATTATTTTATTAAGTTATGTTTTCTAGTATATTTTACATTTTAGTCACACTAAAATGTATCTGCCATGCCTCCAGATTCCTTAGATCCGCTCAAATTTCGACGTGTCTACCATCAGAGATATGTCCTGAATGACAGAGGTAAGATGTTCATGTAAAAGAATGGATGTCAATGGGCGTGCATTGTTGCAGGGCAATGTTCAAATGATTAAACTGCTATTCTTACATGTTAGGCAGCAAAATCATAAAATAGCCAGTAGATGATTTAGTGATGACCTTCAAAAAAACAAAATAAGGAACAGCCAGAACAGCCATTTTTTTACCTCTTTCCAGGTCCCGTCTTCTTTCTGGGTTGTTTCAGCGTCGCAGTGGGAATGGCTTTGCTCTATTACTACAGTGGTAAGTAGCTTTCCAGTAGTCCACCTATTGACTAGCCAATGTATAAATCAACTTTAGTGCATACATACTTCTGAAAATATTATTCTACTAAATGCTGTTAATTCAGTGTTACTAAGAAGGAACCTTTGTTCTGCAGAGGCTAAAGCGACGGGAGGTAGCCGGGCCCTCGGGATGGCTGCTCTGGGTTTGAAAAGAAAGGCTCAGGAGGTTCTCATATGGTACACTGAAGAAAGCCTTATGAAATGAGGGGTGACTCCCTCACACCAGTTGCTTCACCAGTACTGCTCTTCTGAAAGCTACTTGTACCAAAGCACAGCACAATATATCTTTTCACAAGAGGTGAATACTAATTTTGTACACAGTTGTATATATTGTTTTGCTTGTGATCTGAAATGGAAAAGACGAGGCAAATTCAGAGCTACATTTGGCACATTGCTCTTATTTCCTCATATGTTGATACCTATTTAAGTGGGTTAAAGGGATCGTATACTTTAGAGGGATAATCACAGTGAGATCAAAATCAAGCTCATTAAACAAGTGGTTTACTATAGTCTTCAAATGTGGCATAAAGCAATTAGACAATTGACAATTTAAAGCAACACTTCACATAGTATAGTATTTGGTTAATTACACTTTGATGTCAAGACTCAGGCCAGACTATTTTTTTCAACATTTTATTTGGGCTCAGGCAACACTTCTTTGCCATGTACATTTATTTGGGTAATGTGAGAATTGCTCTCCCTTTTCTGCCCAGTTATCACTTATGTCAAGCTTACAGGGACACATTTAAATGTACTCCCCCAAACTCAGAAACAAAGATTAGTGTCAGCACAGTCATGAGCCCAGCTCTTTGTAGAAAATAACTGCCCTCTTGTGGCCAAAATTGGTCTATATCACCAAACACAGTCCGGCTTCTGTTGGTTTCATAAGAGCTTCCCGAAATTCTGCTGCTCACAGTTAGACAAAAAGACATTTGCCATGTGAACAGGCAGGAATAATGTGGAGCGATGTCCGTATGGTTACTTCAGACGAGTTTATGTGCGTTTTGCCATCACGTGATTTCTTCTACCAATGATGTCCCGCTCTACCAGCGCAGTGCATCTTGGGTAGAGGAACGACCAAAGCAAAATGTACAAATGTCGATTAAAGAATGGTAATAATGAAGTGGAAACCCAGATCAGTCTGTGTGAAACAGAGCAAACAGGAGTTTTGTTCAGATGTATCTGTAATACTGATACAGCGGAAATTGCACCGTGAATGAAACCAAGTAGCGTATGTCAGTATATATAGTGTGACGCGTTGCATTTATAAGCTGTGTTGTATGAAAGGAGAGAAGGTTAGCACTCCCCTTGACAAGGATGGAATTGGTCCCTGTGGCCATCAACACACATACGGTTAAGGCACTGCCACCTACTTCGTGGCATCTCTAACCATATTTTTTCATCTTTAAAATCCATATATATTTAGTTTGAGTAAACAATGCCGTACTCTCTCTTCACTTGTTCTTCACGGCTCCTGCTTTCACCATACGTGCAGACCGGAAGCATGCCAGAATATTGCCTCCTCTCTCTGTTTCCGTTTGGTCGGGCAGGATGGAAACTTATTCTTCCTGTTGGCCTACATTAACGTTAGCTCGGTCTGCTGTCTATCGCACAGAAGAAGCAGTAGAAGAGAGTATAAGTAAAAGTTATATGTTTATATATTCCAAACCCAGCCATTCATACATAATATACGCTACAGTGTGGATATGTTTTTGTTCTTCCTGTAACTTTTTGACCACTAGGTTTATATTAAGACGTTTCTAATAAGCCTATTTTAAATGTGTCCGGCAGTAAGTTAATTTAACCCTAAAATGACAGGCAATATACAATTTGATGATTTTAAACAGGCTGTTTGTAAACAGTTAATTTAAATATATCACAGAGATAACAGTTGGTGCTTTTGTTAAACTGTATTTCTTTGTGGTATGGTGATTAAACTTCAGCACATCTGAAGCCAATACTAGAAAACATTAATGCAGCTTGCATGGTTTGTTATTATTCCTTGTACTCAACACTTTATTCTATTATTATTCTGTTAAGGAAATATTAATAATCCTCATGGTTGTCCATTAATGTCTCCTCATTGAGGTCCAGTGCCTGACAGTTAGTCACACACTGTGTACTGTCGTGTAAAAATGCCTTAAATTTACAAGTGCCATCATTTGTAGGATTGAGACTTTTGTCTTTGTACAATTAAAAAAAACTTTGCATGAAATGAATAAACTGGACAGAAAACACATCTTGTCATGTTTGTAGTTTTTATTTATAAAATATCATTTAAAATTGTAATCACAGCGTGTAGTACAAGATATATAGTAAAAGCTGTGACAATTTTTGGTCCTTTAAAAAATTATTTAAAAAAAGCATGTTAGTGATTACAAACTATATACTTAAAATCCAAAAACACTTGTAGACATAAACTAATATATACAGGAAAAACTTTACACAATAGACTTTGCATAGCACTAAAAGAAACAAAGCATGTAAGGTCCACTTCATTAATCAGTTGTAAACAGAAAATCTGGCCCCATAATAAGGATTTTTAATCATGTAATGCCACATGAGCAGCAGAAGGTCAAGATGGCTCCTGATGCAATATCTACTAAGACTTTCATTTGGATTTTGCTGTGGTGATCAAGTTTCTTTTGTAGGCTTACATTTGGATTAGACTGCAGGTACAGACACATTTCAAACTTAACAATAACAGCAGAATGTCTTTTTTTCAGGAAATATTCACAATGGTTGTGACTGACATACAGTATGTTGCTCCCAATACGTTAGCTTGATAAGTAAAGGCAACCATTTATATGCATCAGTCCTGAGGACAAGAAGAGGTAACAAACTTGTGAATACACAGATGAAATGGAAACTGACTGCACCTTTGTCCATAGCCATGGTCAGACAAGGGAACCACTCTAACACACACACATACACACACAACGTCACCGGATCCTCGGGGTATCAAGTGACAAGCCTGGGAGGTTGAATTACAGAATGGCAAATGCACCTGCATGCCATTTAGTTTGGTGAATAAATAAACGTATGGCCCATCTGTACACATCATGTGGAGGTCCATCTTTACTAAGTTGATCAGCCGGCACGGAGAGTCATCTAAAGGGTGGTCAAGCACTTGAGTCGGGCCGCTGGACACCAAAGGCTGTGATGAAGACGTTGACCACGACTATGATGAAGACGAAGGCTGTGGCAAAATTCTCCATAATGTTCAGCTTGAAGTGCATGCTTTCATCATTCAGGTTCCACTTAACTGTCAAAAGAGAAATGAAACATGGAGACGTCAATCTCCATTCAGTTTTGCTTCGTCAGTAGGAATATTCTCCTTTGCCCAGGAGGGTTAAGCACAGAGTTTCCTGTGACATCAGCGGTGAAGTAATCATTAGAGAAATACTGCACTGTGATCTAAACAGCATATGACAGCACTGCCTTCAGGTGAATAATTAGCTTCTTGCTTCACTGGGACATAACATGCCTCACTGTTCTAAAAGGAGAACATTTAAAATATAGTGGCACACTCTTCTATGCAGGTCTACAAGTGTTAAGCAGCTCTTGAACGCACCTCTTGAGCAATGAGCAACAAGTAGGGTATGATAACAACCTGAGGTGACATTGCACATTGATTACTTTTAGAAACCTGTTGCTAATATGTGGTTTTAATTGTAGGTTGTCAGCTGCTGTTTTGCCATGGTTAAACTAAAATTTTAACAATTGTTGCTGGTACACTCTGGTTGCAGTGCCTCCAGGTGACACTCCACTAGTTGACTAAGCTTGTATTTTAGATATAACCAACTTGTCTAGTGTTTTCTTTGATTTGTTTTTCCCTTTTCAGTTGTTCTAGCGGTCGGAAGTAGAGCATTTCCTGGGGTGGAAGTCCCCAGGTGGCGTTGTCAGAAAGTTAAGTTCTGGTGGTCATCCTTCTTTTAGTGCCACCCCCCGTGCTACAAAAGGAAAGTCCCTGGACATTTTTATAGTTGACAAATCTCCTATGACTTTTTTCCCCCGAAAGCTTTTTGTAACTGGAAGCAACTGACCGCTGCCGGTCTTTCTTGTGTGTGTCTAAATAAGGTAAACTAAAATGTTGTGAAATGTGTATTTAAATGACTTCAAAGCACATGGTTGAAAATCATACTTTTTTAGACGTGACCAAAACAGCACAAGAAATTCAAGTTTGTGCTTTCTTGTAAATTTGTAGAAAAGATTGGCAGTTGTAGGGAAAAAATGGCAATGTCTAAATAAAAAATGTGCATTAATGATATTAAAGACTGAGAAGAAAAAAAGAAAAGCTGCTTTTGTGAATGTTTGAGTACAAACTGAAAGCCGGTGTCAGCTGTGATCCCATAACGCGGGTGTGACACTGTTAGTTACACGTGCACACACATTGTTCCAAGCGTGAGTTATGGCCGTTATGCTTGAAACTTAAGTGTGTGTGTGTCCATGTAACTTCAATGTTGCACACAGCGTGGGAGTTTTGAGTACAGTGTTTCACACTGTCACTTCTGGCCAGTCTGGATAAAGTAATAGTAAATAAACATATCACGTGTACTTCACAGAGTGTTGCAGTAGAAGATGCTGAAAGAATTACTTGTGCAGTAGAGGAACAAAACATTATATATATTTTTAGTCTTTTGTGAATCAGAAAAAAACTCCAGACGTACCTATGAAGATGAGCAGAACCCCCACCACGATTTGCAGGATGAGGGAGATGCTAATGAGCACAATAAGGGGCACATAGAAGGTGAAGTCCGATCCTTGCTCCAGCACCGCCTTCAGCTGTGAGGCATTAGCCATCAGTAGAGCCACATCCAGCATGCTCTCTGCTGCGCTCTTCTTATTGGCGTAATGGTTCATGTTCAGAGGTCTCTGTTGCCTCCTCCAGCGGCCTGGCGGCGGGACCTGAACACAACACACAAGCCTTGACATTAGCATGACATTTATTTATTTACTAATATTATTTTAATGTTTTTATTATTGCTGTTAACTGCAGCGGGACCTGAGAACCTCTATTTGGTCCCTTTCATGTATAAAATGGAACGACAATAAAATATCCTTATCCTTAGATTGACACACAAGCCACGGCTAGCAATGTGATAGGATTTCAGAATGATCTTTAATATTTCTTGATTAATGGCTCTTTTATAATGGATCCCACTAACAATATTGTCGTCAGATGCCAATTATTGTTTCTGTGATGTCATCTCTCAGGTTTATGTAAATGCACTTGTTTTACTGAGAACTCAACAGCTGTCACCTAACTAAATTTGCTTGAAAATTAGCCCTCTCCATCAGAGTGCTGATGTGATTTTTTTAAAACCCTTTTAACCACAAACGCTCACAAAAGCACCATGCTTTCATGTTCTGAAACTTGTGTAATTGTGGTATTTAAAAAGTTACTTTAACATGGAGAATGAAAATGAAAGCTCCTGCTCCTGCCGTAATACTTGATTTCATATACAGGAGTAACTCAAGAAATTACCATATCGTGCAAAAGTTCATTTATTTCAGTACTTCAAGTTAAAAGGTGAAACTAATATAGACTTATTACATACAAAGGGAGATATTTCAAGCCTTTATTTGATATAATTTCGATGATTATGGCTTACAGCTTATGAAAACCCCAAATTCAAAATCTCAGAAAATTAGAATATTGTGAAAAGGTTCAGTATTGTAGGCTCAAAGTGTCACACTCTAATCAGCTAATTAATCCAAAATACATGCAAAGGGTTCCTGAGCCTTTAATTGGTCTCTCAGTCTGGTTCAGTGGAATTCACAATCATGGGGAAGACCTGACCTGACCTGACAGTTGTGCAGAAAACCATCATTGACACCCTCCACAAGGAGGTAAGCCCTCAAAACGTAATTGCAAAAGAAGTTGGATGTTCTCAAAGTGCTGTATCAAGGCACATTAATAGAAAGTTAAGTGGAAGGGGAAAGTGTGGAAGAA
>JAPMOB010208676.1:0-13281 GCA_029875015.1 Lepomis gibbosus
CACACACACACACACACACACACACACACACACACAATGATGTACAGTAAAAACAAGTTTACCCACTCATACAGTGAGCATACTTATACTGGAATGGAAAGACATGTACATTTTCATGTGAGCAAATTCTAGTTTGAATCAATACAGTATACTATTATAGTAAAACATTACATCTACATGTTGATATGATATGATGGATTATTAAATTATGTTGACATTTTCTATGTATGATATTGTAAGACCATCGATATCTGAAAGGATTTGAATTTCATCAACTAATCAAATCACTCCTGATTATCACTACAAGTATATATGGGATTGATATTGTACTGCCTGAGATATATATTTGTTATATCATAACGTGTTACAGTATTAAAAACTAACATGACTATTAAAAGCATAACAATCAACCAAATCATGAACTGTAAATTAAGTATGCAGTATATTATTTGCATGCACACTGCTGTATGAATGCCTTTTTGTGTTATCACTAAATTCATTTAACATGCTACCCTACACCACATAATGTACAACTGTGTTCTCCTGATGTGATTATAACGCCACGACAACATCAAGCACTCAGTGAGCAGAGTACTTCATGCGTGAACATGTGCATGGCACACTCCACCAGCTCACTGTAGCCCAGATAGATCTTTCTAATTACCATAGATTAACACAGAGCTGAAATACCAGCCGAACCTCAGGATAAAACCACCCAACACTGTCAAATGCGCAGACCTGTTAGATTCAGTCAAGTGAATCTGTAGGCCGAGGTGTAATGTTTCTGTCTCAAACAGCAGTGAAATTTGCGGTTGTACCCCTATCAAACCACCAGTGACAACCGTTTACATACCAACTAAATCTGCCGCCATATCAAACACACATGTTTAAACTGGACGGCCGACTGTTGTGACAGCCAGCACATGTATTGTATAGGAAAATGACTGTGGGTAACGATGCAAGACTATGGAGTTAGGTTGAAATAGAAGGCAGGATTTTACTTTCATGAGCCGCCTCTCCGTGTTTGATTTTAAATCTTTTACTTCACTCACACAGGGAAGGTTAAGTCAGCTTACCTGCTGTTTTCAAACAAAACCTGCCTCACATTCATGGACTCCAGTTGATCATTTACCTGCTCCACTGGAGCAGTTGAGGGTTTGGAGGTGTTTTCACTCCCGAGCTGATTAGGTGGTTCTGAACTTAAGATCAGTTCAGAAGTGTTTTTCCACCCTCGCAAAATTGCTTCCATACACAAGAAGACTTTTCCTAACCACATTGTGTGTTTGTGTATCAATCCATTTCAACAGAGCCACATTTTGTAATTTCAACCTGCAAACACTAAAGAAAGCACAAGAGAAATTTCTGTTTTTGTTTATGCCACAGTTTATTTCATTGTGAACATCAATTACGTTGAGGTGCATTTACAATCCACTGCAACTGTTGCAACTGAAAAACTACCTATAGCTTTGCACTTTGTTCCCTGTGCATGCACTTGAAAGTGAGTTTATCACTAAAAACAGCTGCAGTCAGATGGAATACTTATTTTCCAAATGTAAGACTTCATTACATGTTGCACATGCAAATAACAAAAGTTCTTCAAAACATAATGTAACAACAAGGGAACATAGTGGAAGGAATTGCTTAAACACCTGCTGCAGACTGCGCCGCATTTCTGTTGTGTTTTCATTGAATCCCAGTGCATTTTTCTGGACTGTATGAGATTTCAAAAACAGTTTTTAATTGTACATTTTTATAGCCTCTCACTTGGGAAAACATCCTCAAACACTTTTCTTAAGGACGACACAAGGACGGCTGATAAGGAACACAGCTACGGTACTCAATCATTTTCCCCACCTACCTTTGTCCTGGGATTCAGACACGAAACCATCCGGTTACAAGCCCACAATTAAAATAAATCAAACTCTCTAATGCATAATGCAGAAAAGCACTTGCTTGATTAGTATTACACTTCAGTAAGACCGACTCACTATGCATTAAAACAGTCCCTTTTGCATAATTAATGTGGCACTTGGTTCCAAGTACCAATTACGAGGGGTACAACGGTAGAGTCCAATTGAACACTGCAGCCATCTGCTCCAGAGCTCGGCTGCCTAACCAGGAGAGAGGCATAAATAAAGCTAGAGCAGCCGGTCCACATGCAGACCCAGACCAGCTGTGTCTTTGTCAATGTGAAGCCATGAACAGGATGTTTCCGACTCGGATGCAGAGACAGGAGGGAAGAGGAGGAAGAAGAGGAGGAAAACATAGTGGGACAGAGGGAGAGAGGATAGAGGACAGAAAAAGAGAGAATGAGTACTGTACTGTAAAGACACGGGAAATGTGCTGAGGGAAAAGAAAAGTCCCACATTGAACAATTAAAACTGATTTGAAAATACCCTAACATTGTGGTGTGATGCATTATTTATGTGTTGCCAAAATCACATAGGTGATATATTTTATGTTAGATATCGGCAGAGAAAAGAATAAAGGGCAGTCCGGGAACCAGAAATGTAGATTTGAAAAACAAAAATGATGGGTTAATGAGGTAAATTTCCCAAGGTTTTCTCAACATCCAATCAGTGGAAGCCATGCCATGACAAACAAAAGAAAACAACAAACAAACAAGAGCATTATCATACAATTAGTGAGAACATAGGAGCAAACACATGGTTGAATCATCAGAGCCACAGAGATGCCAGAACAGATAAAACTGCTTGTGGTTGTGAGCTGATCACAGACACCCTGATGAAGAGATGAGCCTGAAAAAACAGAGGTTGTAAGCCATGATATTCCACCACGACAGAAGAAGAAAGGGAGCAAGAAAAATAAAAAGCACAGGGCCTGTTGGGAGAGATCAGTGTTTGTAGTTGGGGTTGGCTGTTGGAATGTTTCTGACAGTAAATCACTTCCTGTGAGGCAAAGTGAAAGCATAAGGGGATCGGAGGACAGACTGGGAACAGTTGGGAGGAGTGGGGGGGCTGAGCAAATCAGAAACATCTTTTGATTATTTCACTCTAAAAATGGGCAAAATATATTATAAAGCAAGCAAAACAGGAGTATATATACTGAAACATATTGATGGTGCTGTATACAACTCCAGGTGATAATACGGTAGTTTAATTTGAGATAATCAGCAGTCATCAGTGTTCAGCAGCAATCCTCTTTATAAGCACGTCCATCAAGCAGCTGCCCAAGTCATAATACTGCTAAACCAATCTAGTGCGCTGACAGCAGTGCGTTCCAATCAGCACAGAGATTCGGAAATGGAACAGTGAAACGCACAAGTCATAAAATCTATTATTTTGTAACGAATTTGGGCCGACTACAAGCTGAGCTCCAAGCTGAGGGAGACCACAGTAAACAGACCCGCAGACAATTACTACCATCCCAAGCAGAACTCTACTATTGTGCAGCATCAGGTATTTAGACCCAAAGTGAGTTTATTGTATGGATTACAGAGAAGGAACTATGCTGAGATGATTTTTCCCAAAGACAAACGGCCACACAATAGATGGTGCTGCCAGCCGAGGATTTTGTTTTATTTTTCCATTTCTTTTTTTTTCATTCTGTTGAGTCTTGGATGGTCGCCTAGCTCAGTTTAAACAGAAACAGAAGACTGTAATGGAAACTGGCTGCTTTCTCCTAAACAAAGGCATGAAGTGAAAATAGTCTAATGTCTTTTTTCACTCAGGTTTTTTTTTATTATCATTTATGATCAATTGCTGAAAGAAATTGTTTCACTCTGCGGTGAAAAATTATGTGTGTGTGTGTGTGTGTGCTTTCATGCATGTGAATCTTTGTCTGTGCATGTGTGTATTGGTTTGGATGATGGTGATGTGTACAGTATATACTTGTGTGTGTGTATGTGAGGAAGATGGAGAGGACCATTAGGCACTCTAATGCGCGTCCTAAACCTATTGTCTCAGCCTGATCATCGTTCACTCTGATAGCCCTCAACAGCAGAACCTTGTGATCCTTTAAAAACAGATTAATAAAAATAATTTTCTCCTCCCTCTGACAGCATCCTGGAAGGCATTACAGCAGGCAGACCCCGGACGTAGTCCAGGAGCAGGATTAGCAGCATTACCCAGACAAATTAGGGCCTCTGCGCCTTCACAAAGCCAAGACAGAAACTCCCTGACATTCATAAACAAATCTCCTCAAGTTGTTAATCTAACTGCTATTCCATTTTTGAGGCCACCCATGTTCTGCGTGCTCTTACCCCCTGTCCCTATCGTCTACCCAGCTCACCATGCTGGAGTCAAGGTCAAGTTCACCTAATTTAAGTGATGGAAAAACAAACAGGTCAGCATAAGTGTATCGAACAAAAATGGGTGTGAAAATAAACGACAACAACAGACATTACGTGTCTCAGCAGAACAGTGCTTCAATTGTAGCCAAATTGCACTCTCACTGCCTTCTTTGCTTTATCAAAGTTGCAGTCAAAGTTTAAAAAACTCTCAAAGCCTTCACAGATCTGACATTGATAAAGTTTCAGCTCAGGGCCATTCTCATTTACATTTGCAATTAAACGTCCGTGTGAGTAACACGAGGTTGTGTTACACCACGTATCAAAGAACATAGCTAATGCCACATCTTTGAGCCTCGCCACTGTAGATTTGTGGCGCCGGAGAAGCAGGAGGTTTCTTTCAGAAAGGTTGTGTGGCTGTGGATCACAGACACAGCATCTCTGCACTATCCATCATGGGTCAGGGCACTGAGGCTGCCAGAGCAGGGCAGAGGCCTCGACCCAAATAACATCAGATAAGAAAGCAGAGGAAGTCTCAGCCATGATGAATCACCTTGGTGAAAATGTTCCCAATAAAAAATGGGTGAAGAGAGTAGGTGTTGCTCTCTGCTCTTTTTCTGTAAATAAAACTTCACCTCATAACTGGTTTCCCCTGCCCAACATGCCTCCATTCCTTCAGCTCATTTGTCAAATATGTTGTTTATTGAGTGATTGGTTAATGTAAACAGAGGATCGCCTCTGACCTGGTCAGTGCTCCATATCAGTGTCACATGATCGCATAATATCTCCGGCTTATGTTGAAATTGCACTTTGCATTTCTAATCAGAGTTATCACAACAGCATAAAAGTCATATCTGATGCCAAAATAAACTTACAGTGTTGCTGAAAAGATGTGTTCAGTTGAACTTACAGTGCTTCACACCTCACATCTAATTTCTGAATTCAAAAAACATAATATTTCTTTTCAATGCTCAAGTAAACACAAAAACAAGAATGTTTACAGGATCAGAATCGCAATAATAAAATGAAGTTGCACTTAATTAAGTAAATGCTTGAATACTACCTTAACAGACTCAGAACAGAACTGAGTGGACAAAGCCAGGTGTTGGCATCGTCAAGACCCAGCAACCAAGATCTAGAACAACAAGGTGGAGGCACTGTGAGCTTGACAAGTGAGGGAAAGATGAGGCTGGTCAGTCAAAGCAAACTATTGTCATCAGTTCCCTCCAGTGGGAACAATAGAATCACCACCCTGAATAATGGTCATGACAATATAACATTTCAGTGGATCATGGTAAATGTTTTCCACTAAATTAAAGCTTCGCTTCACATACTAATAAAGTACGTTCAGTTTCTTCCACCTTACACAAGCTGCTGATTCTCTACCGAAAGGAGGACAATAGTTAAATTTGACCAAATGTAATAACACTGCTGGCAAACTCCGTTCTGAGCACTTTAATACAAGTCAACACTGTGGGCTCCGTGCCTCGGGATGCATTCTTGTAGTATAATCCCATGTTGTCCAGATGACAATTGAAAATACTGCATAAGAGTGAATGCCATTTCTTTCAATAGAAAACACAAGATCTGAGTCACCTTGCCAGGCATTCACATGTCTGTCAGCAACAGAAAGCCAGTCACTACACGAGGGGATGTTGAACGGAATTCAAATGCATTTTACACCTTGGTGCCAACTAAAATGAAGCAAACAAAATGCTGCATAAAAATAACCCAGCACTAGTTTCTACTTAACTATTCCCTGTTAAATAAAACAAATATGTTTACACTTTTCGGTACTTAGAGAAAAAAAAATCCCTACAAAAAATGCGATGCAATAAGAATATGTGATGTTGTGTATATGTGATGTGACATATCGTGTGTACACGTCAGGTTGTACATGAAAAAAAAACTTAACTAAAAAGAAAACACAGCTGCCCAGCTGGCTGTTCGGTTAACTGTGTCATTTGTGCCTAAAAAATGTAAGAACCATTAGTCAAAATCAATCAAATGAGAGTTGGAATGTAAATTTAGAGTTCATTGTAAACACTCCTAAAAATGCTTCAGAATTAACTGGCTACATGGTGAGATGTGCACTGAAGAATGACAGACAGAATCAAACAAGAAGAGAGACTAAAGTAATGAAGATGGCAAAGATTCTACAAGGTCATGACAGAAGCTGGTGTATTGGGTTCACATCCCCTGCCAAAGCAGGAGAATTATGTTGAGATAAGGCTAGCCTGCAGCAGTAAACTGGCCCCATGCCCCGAATGCAATCAAACATGGACTCTAAAGCCACTTCATATTCTTTAAACATAACCAGACTGCAGTTGATTTTCATTATAAGGAATAATCAATCATACTTGTGAGTCACCATCAGCATCATAAGCACCTAATGAGTCTCTGGGTGACAAAGTGCCTCTACAACAACTTCAACTCTCAACAGACAGCTAGTCACATACAACTTTTTTTAAAGTCACCACATACACATGTTCACACACACACACACACACACACACATACACATACTGCATATACAGCCTAAAATAAACAATAATATAAAGGGGGCATGGCTCTGGTGCAAGAGTGAACTATTTCATATCCTGTCATGTTTCTCAGCAGGTAATCCAACTATAATCTAGTATTGAGAGTCATCACGAGGGCATCTCTGCAGGATCTGGATGCAGTCGTCATGCTTGACTTTATCCTTCAAACTTCACTTTCATGCCTGACACACTGTGGAATGCAGAGCCGCGCCGTTCTCAACATGAGAGGCACAACCTGTTCTTGTGACCACAGGAAATGCTATAAATAGTGTGAATTATGAATATAAAAAGCTCATATTTGAGAAAAATATCAGCTCTTTTCTGTATTGATGCTGCATCATCTGTAGCTGCATGAGAGCTGGATTAGCTGTGTTTACCCAGTCGATCTGAGTACAGTTCAAAAGCAAAGGTTTGGCTGCTACATACTTCGGGTCTTTGGTGACCTAAATCTAACAAATTAAGCCACATTTTAAAATCACATCGCTTGTAAACATTTTGGAATGTATAATTAACAGTACAAACAGACACAAATCACATAACATACTTGTTTGCTGTCACAGCATCATGGTTGCTCACCATTCACTGTTTTGCAGTTGAGCGTGGATGGACAGATGTGGCTTCTCCAGCATTTTTTAAGCATCTATCAGCTTTTGGAAGTGGTGGTGCTTCTTTCCTTTTCTCCAGCCATTGCCACATCAACTAAAGTGTGACACTTCTGAGAACTTCTGGCTTCCCAAGCTGGAAATTTTGGCTGGGAGAACTTCTTGTGTGATTATAGCGGCAAGGTCGAGGCAGCTGAGGTAATGTAATCAAAACCCTCCAATATCATAGAAACTGTTGCTCTGCACTATACCTGACACCCATGTGTTGAATCATCATGTTATTGTGACAGTAAGCTAACATAAACAAACATTTACATCATTGTGTTCGTATTTATTCATACACTGAACAACATTATAAACGCAACACTTGTTTTTGCCCACATTCATCATGAGCTGAACTCAAAGATCTAAGACTTTCTCTATTTACACAAAAGGCCTATTTCTCTCAAATATTGTTCACAAATCTGAGAAAATCTGTGTTAGTGAGCACTTCTCCTTGCCGAGATAATCCATCCACCTCACAGGTGTGGCATATCAAGATGCTGATCAGACAGCATGAATATTGCACAGGTGTGTCTTAGGCTGGTCACAATAAAAGGCCACTTGAAAATGTGCATTTTCACTGTGGGGGCGCAGAAACTACATCTTGATATGCCACACCTGGGCCTTTTGTCTACATAGAGAAAGTCTTAGATCTTTGAGTTCAGCTCATGATGAATGGGGGCAAAAACAAAAGTGTTACGTTTAGAATTTTGTTCAGTGTAGTTACAGTGAGGCAACAGTGCAATCATACGGCCAAACAAGGAACACATTATCTACTATCATTTGTATCCAGCATACCGCAAATAAAAACACTCATGTACATATTACATATCTTGGGTCTCTAGTGACCCTATAAAAAGCAATGGAATGAAAAACAATCCTTTTTATTTGTCATTGTTAATATTTTGGTAACAGAACAGTGTTAACGACAAATAGTTTGAGGCATACCAGGCATCTTAATTATATTAAGTGAATGAATTGGACAGCGTATAACATTATCCCAGATCACCAAAAACCAGAGGTATGCATTTAAAATAGCTGCCAGATATACACATGGTCAGCATTAGTACTCTGGGAGGAGAGAGCGTGGGTGTCTGTGTGTGTGCGTTTGAGTGAGAGTCAAATAAAGGAGAAAAGAAGATGTGATTTTGAGAAAAAAAAGATAAGGAGATAATGATAATAGTGATGTTGACAATGACAGGAAGGGATAAGAGTTCATCAGACTTTTTTTTCTGTTGCATCTGATTTTTTTTTTTTTTCTTGATTTACTGACGGAGTCTGTGCATGGAGTGAAAACACACGTATACTTATAAACTCACACACAATGGTGGAGAAAGGGTGAGGATTGTTTGAGGATGTTGTGCTGACAGTTGAATCAACAACAAGATATTTTATTATTTTCTGTGCTGGGCAACTTTGCATGTCAGCAGCTACAAGTAGCAGTGCTGTGAAACTTTCTCTAAAGCTGAACTTCCCCAGAACTCATGTGATGTTTGCCAATGGATAGTTTCCCATGATGGATTAAAGAGGCAGAACACTGTGAAGAACAGCGTTCTTTGGACCATGCGCTAACTTACTGTTGTTCCACTTTCATTTCTGATTCTTCACCTCTGGATTACCTGCCACCAGTACGGAAACTGAAACTTAATTTGACAGAGGGAACCTATATTGTCACAACTGTTTGGGTGATATTCTGTACCTAAATAAGCCAAGAATACACAAGAAAAAGGAAGGATTAATCAGTGTGTTTGCTCTAATTTAACCTAGAAATATGATCATATCCTGCTAACTAGCTTACTACCTGCAGAGGTAATGCTAAAGTAGTAGCCTACTACAATCAAGGCTAAGGAGCATTTCATGCTACATTATTTTGTGGAGTTACAGATACATTTTTAAAAGCCCTGTTCATCCTCTGTGTAGGTTTTCTAGTGTATGTAAAAAGAGAAACATACTCTTTAAAGATTCAAATAACAAATCAGGCAGCTAACCTTCCTGAGCAGCAAAATGGGGTTATGTTAGAGTGAAAAAATCCAGATCATACTTATAATATTGGCATTATCTAGCTCTACACTGCATTTACAAGACCCATGCAAGTTTAGACTTATTTTTCTTTAGTGCAATATTTAGTCATAAAGCCTCCTATCTAAGATTCTAGTTTTAAAATAGCTGGAAACATCAAAAAAGTATTTTAACTGATTCATTGAATTAACATTAGCCTAGTTTGCTGATTAGCTAGAGCTTATAGAATCTGTAAGTGGTAGTTATGATTCTAGCTGTCAAAATATCGACAGTTGTTGTAAATCTGCCACTGTAAAATATATCAGCCTATGGGGGAGGGCAGACGGTCAATGAGAGCTGAAAAGACCTGAATGATTAAATGATTAAATTTGATAATTCAGGTGTATTTTACATAAAGGCCTTTGCTAGTAAAGCTTTCAAAAGGTTGCCAATGTAGAGACCTAATATGATTTAATTAGATGTTATGATTGTAAACTGAAACATGAATAAAACATTTCTCATCTCATCATTGGTCAGTAGCCAGCATCGTGTTGTGGTCCGGGAAGCCTTACAGACAGATGGAGGACGCGTCCTCTCCACCACCCACAACTCCACAGGACTCAGTGCACAGCATGCTGGGACAAAACTTAAAGGCCCAACTCTTTGAAAAACTGTCTCTTTCTCTGTGTAGTCTCTAACTTTCTAATATCCAGTTCCTCTCCCCAGCCTTGTTCTGTTTGGCTGCTTCACTTGTAGAATAAATAAATACACTTCAGCGCTATCGTTTTTCCATGCTGCACAGCTCCCCCAGTCGACAGAAACATGTCAAACCGCGCAAATAAATAGCTCCCCTGTAACCCAAATAGTGTAATTGCTCAGATCCTGCGCCCCTGCCTTCTCTCTTCCTGAACATAAGAACCAGCCCAGAAACTCCCACTGCCCACAGCCACCAGGGCCTGAGAGCATGAGACTGTCTGCCCCAAGGACTTTGACACCTCCACATCTACCTCTTGCCACTCAGCCGCACATTTCCCATTTCTGGAGCAAGACAGGGGGTCCAGTTCAACCATACACCCCATCATGTCAAAACCCTGTGTTCAAATGACAATTTAATGAGTCATGCAGCAGCAGACAATAGGATACAGTAAAAAACATTGAACACATAAAATAAACCAGAGATTTAAGCAGTGAAACAAATTACAGTAAATAAAACAGCACAAATTAAATATGATGTAGGGTTGCATGATATTTATATTATTATTGTGATAATGATATAAATTTTGATATTATTAAACATATGTAAAAACACCAGTTGATGACCCCTGTTTCCACTTCGATCTCAGTTCTTCCGTTGTCTCCATGAGCCACACATCTTTTTTACTTTTCTGTCCTTTCTTTTCTTTCACTCCTCTGACTCGCTTTGCTTCTCCTTTTTTCACGTTTCTTTCTCTCTCTTTACTCATATGCTGTCTGCACACAAGTCACATGGTATGCTCCATAGTGTACGTTTGTGCAGTGGACCCATACGCTCACACTTGCATGTGACAGTGCAACCGGCCAATGCAACATGACCATTATATAGTGGTTTCAAGTGAACTCTAATTCAAACATAACTAAGCCACACAGCCACCAGACGCATCTCTCCACAACATAAATGGAATATTGTATACTATCCACAGCATTTTCAATATGATATTGTGCAACGTGATATTGCAATAACGATTTTGAGTCAATATACTGTGCACCCCATATATGATGTGCTAATTGGCAGCAAGTAATATGATTGCAGTAGCAGTGGGATTGCAACAGAAAATTACCTTATACATTGTACATTTGTATTTCATTTGTTTATACAGAATGTGCAGATTTGTACTATGGGTACATTTACATGCACGTCAGCTGCAGTGTAAGGTAAATAAACGTGAAAAAAGACACTCTGTGGAGTTAGAAACAGTTAAGCACAAAGACCTTTAACCTCGACCTTTCTTTAACTCCGACCTGCGCTTGAACTCCAAACTCACACTTCTTCCCCAAGCTGCAGCTTTTTCCTTTGAGTGCAGCAGTAAATAGAGGGATGTTTTCCCCCCTCAATGATATTCAATAGGTTCATTGGAGATAAACTGGGGGGCACAGTAGTTGTACGCACCAGGATCAGACCTCCTCTATATGACCCCAGAGGCCACAGTAAAGCAAGTCTGCTCCACTGGACTTCAGTGAGAGAGCGGGATCATTTACCTTCATAGGGAAGAGAGCATGGTGTGTGTGTGTGAGAGAGAAAGAGAGAGAAACAGTGTGAGAATCAGGATGCTCTCCAGTTCAAGCTAAGGAAATGAAAAGTATTTTCAAATGTTTTCACAACCTGGAGGGGGTTCAAGGACCTCACTAATCACAACCACACGTCCAGAACCTATTTTGACACAATCCCACACACCTAATGGATAAACGCCTGCACACTTTATTACAGTATTACCTGTACTGTGTGAAAACATAGTTCACCAATGCAAAACTATCTCATTCACAAGTCTGGTTTTGATGAATAATGGTCAAAATCGGCTAACTTGAATTTCCTATCTGGAGCCAATGAAATGTAATACAATCTTCTGTACAGTATACGAGCTGAACATAGCTACATGCATTTCCTCCATCACAATTCAAACATAAAGAAACCCCCTAAATCCCATTTATACCAGCATCTAATCCGGCCTCTCTCTTTCCTGGCTCTTACGCATATTTATGCTTTCCAGTGTGTTTAGATCAGAGTCTGTTACACTGTTATCACTGGGGGCATGTCCGAGACATGTAATTGTTTCCATCCACGTTCATGGTGTTTCCATTACAGAGCTTTGCCAGCAAAAGAAATGTTTTCTAGACATGTAAACACAGACACTAATGGCAACAAGGAACGTTCAGCAGTGGTGCTATTGCATAAGGAAGGTATGCAGTAGTAGAACAATTTGGTTGATTCATCTAAAGTTAAATACTTGATAATAGTTTTACTCATTCCAGTCACCAGTGGACGCCACCAAGATGAACCTTCGTTAACATTATAGGATGAACTAATACATTTGCTGAGGTCATAGTCTGTGCTGCTGAGACAGCCTGAAGCACTTCCAGGTTCCTCTTTACATCAGCATGAATTTCCTGGCTCTCCACAGGCGCTTCATGCTATAGAAACCAACATTACAAGCACAGCAGACTGTTTATGAAAGACGGCTGCCTGTAGTTTTTCTTTTACTGTACTTTACAAGTTGTTCAATGTAACCATGTACATTTACTCCAGTGCTCCACTGAAGTTCAATTTTGAGGTACTTTTTACTTGAGTTTTTCCATTTTATATTCCATCATGTGTTTAAGCCACAGCATGTCAAGTGGCAAATGTTGTACTTTTTTCCTTCCTTTAGCTGTAAGTTTACTGTTTTGGTTCACTCTCACCGCTCTCATAGAGTAATTTTCAGCCGCAACAGGCAGTTGATATCTACAAAAAAAAGAATGCTAAAAACCCAATGTACTCTAACAGCTCAGCACAAAACAGTGCAGATACAGCGACTAGCAGGTGAACAAAGTGGAGCAGTGAGCAGATCAAGAGTCAGACTTTTTCAACAGGAGTTGGTAAACACCAAAAACAAAAAGTGTGAATATTGGACAGACATTCATCAGATTACAAAAACACAACTCCAAATGAATGATAATCTTGCTGTGCAACTTCTGGATGTGTAAAGAAGCTGTTTGCTAACAAGTTTGCAATATCAACTTTCTATAACTTCACCCAAGAAGCAAAAAATTTGACTTCCACCACATGTACATTGTAAGCCTAAAAATTAGGGAAAAAAGCTATGCTAATAATAAT
>JAPMOB010208684.1:0-10764 GCA_029875015.1 Lepomis gibbosus
ACTTTAACTTGAGTAGAGCAGTAACTAAACTTACGTACTATGGTGTTTGCCTGTGCATATAACTTGTAGCACTGTCTGTAGTCTATAGTTTATGTTCATCGTAAATGCAAAGTGGCATGTTATTCAGGATATTCATCAGACTAATCCACTGTGTGATGGGCTTGGAGGAGCAAGGTGATGCCAACTGTCTTTATGAACTGCAGTGATTGTGTTCAAATAGCATCTGTCTGTAAACCCCTTGCTGAAAGGAAAAAATGTTGTGACGCCCTGCCAGTGTTTGACAGGTTGATTTACTAAGCTTACTGCAAATTACAGTTTAAATGACACTGGATGTGACCCATCTGTTGAACAGACGTAGAGGAGCTGAATCCAGCTGAACTCAGATGGATTTCACCCTCAGCACCTCAGACTGCTTTCTCACGGCAGTCTCTTTTGAGTTCTTCAAGCTAATGTTTATCCTCATCTACGGAGACGCTCCACCTTCAAACTCCGCCACATTTATCCAGAATTACAGCTGTTCAAACTGATTCGACTGAATAGAGGTCACTTCACAGCATCTTAAAGAGGTTTTGGAGTGTAAATAATGAATAAGATGGAAGAAAAGTAGAGCAGAGATAAGAGCTGTAAGTTTCTACAGCAGAAAGAAGTGGAGAGTATTTTAGTTTTCATCTGTGCTGAAAAGCCTGTTTGTGTTTCTTTTCTTTTTAAATATATCCAGTTTAGACAAGTAATGGTGCATTGTTGAAACTCATTTCCTATGACTGTGATTTTTTCCCAGGTACCTTATTTATCAGCAGATAAAAAAAATATAAGCATCATTTTCTCTGTGTGTGTTTATGTGTGTGCACGTTCAAAAACCGCATGCCTCCTCTTCTTTCTTCTCTCCAGCAGCAGCAGAGTGTCCTTGCAGAGCAGAGGACGACTTTCTGTTCAGCTCCTCCATAAATCTTCAGGTACAACGGAGCTCAATTAGCGACGACGGCGGCGGTGCCGCGCTCTGAAATGTCATCTTCTTTTGTTGCTGCCAGACAATTACTGTTAAATATCTTTTATTGTTGTTTGTGTGTGTGAGAGCCAATTCTCATTTAGGAATCAAAGGCAAAAGTGCAGACAGTGTCATTAAAAAAGGGTGAAGTAATTAGCCGTCTACGCACTGCTCACTAATCAGCACACAAAAAAACAGTAGTTTGTCTTAGAAAGAAATGAGTAGACGGGGGGAGGGAGGGATCAAAATGTCAGTTTCTATAATATGGGGCCCACTATGCAGCAGCCTGAAAAAAAATACTGAAAATATTAAATGTAAACATATTTTAAAAAGAATTTGAATAATTGAATAAATAGAGAAAAAAATAGAGAAAGAAAAATAAAGTGCTTCGAAGCAGTAAACTGACAGAAATAGAAAATAATACAAATACTTTTCCGCTAAAACTATGTTTTTCCTAGTTTGTTCCAGGCTCATTTATTCCAATGAAGGGAAATGTTAATGTTACTGCATATAATTATTGTCAGAAAATAGTTTACAGCAAAATTTAGGCAAGCGAGGTCTTTTTGTNGCTTTTATAGTAAAACATTAAAGCTCATGCTTTTGGATTTACATGCTCAACTATCTTTTTTCTGCTTTTCAGCTATGAAAGATTTGGTGTCCACATACTTTTATGGCTCCAGCGCTCCTGCTGCTGCTGAGTGTCTCTGCCTCCACTGATCTTTCTTTTTTATATCCTAACATCTAAAAAGCCTCAGTGGGCCCAAATCGTTTGTGGAGTCGTGTGAGCATGCTCAGAGCAGCAGGAGGACCCACAAACAAGCAGTGTCCCAATCCATGCAAAATGGCAATATAAAGTATTGTTTTTATTTTGGCAGTTAACGACTAGCTGTGAGCAGCTTTTCCACTGCTTTTGACAGTGTCCATCAACATATTTCTAAGAAATCTTTTCACATTAGTCTGAACACTGTTATTTTAAGCACACTAAAAGCAGTATAAATAAATGAAGCTCCCTCTGTGCTGTGAAAAATAAGCAGTATGTAATAACCACATCGCAGATTGACATCCATGTAACTCTGGACACATCTGAGATTTATAAAAACAGGGTCTCACAACATAAACAAAGCCTTTGGTCCTGTGACAGGGCAGCAGGCAGCAGAAGGTATCTTCCCCCCGATCAACATGAATACACAAACACTATAAAGACACAAATTTTGGGAAATTTAGATGAATATAGATGTGCGACACCTTCTGTCGCTCGCCAGCTCGTCCATTTGTCTCCATTAGAGTCTGCAAAGGGAATTAAGCTGTGCATCTGTTGCAGGTCATGTCTGGATCTGTCATCGACACGCAGCATCGCAGCTCATCGCTGCACAGAGGGATGTACGGAGGTTCATCAACGACAAAACTACCAGAGAAACAAAGTCAATTATCAACTGTCAGCATATTTAATAAACAAATCAAGACTAAGCTTAATTTTAGATGCGATAAGATGAACTTTACAGCGATGTGAAGCAGATGCAGTTCGAATTAGGAGTGAAAATATAAATATAGATATCATTAATGTGCAGGTCCAACGTATTCATAATGGCAAAAAATGCTGGCTGATTAAATGCATATTACAGAAGAAACAGATGCACGTTAACATTATAAAGGACAACAAAATATCATATTACAAACAAATACAATGAGCATGAAAATAACCAAGATAACACATTAACAACAGGCAAATTTCAAACAGAGGCAGCAACATGAAAGAATTGTTAAATATCATGTTGCCACTGTTTGTCCGGCAACCAGATTTTTATCTTGCTAAAAAAAATCTGCTCTGTTTCAGTTTCGAGTCATTTCAAAGATTGTTCCAGCCATTTGATCTTCAGAAAGAAAGTGCAATTTTCTTCATTGTTTCCGTCAATGACGACATCATCAATAAAATTACTAAACAAAAAAGCCCCTCTGTGTGAGTGCAGTAGTTTTCCTCCCACATCCCCACCTGACTGTGACGGATTGGGCTGTTTGTCTTAACGTTTCCCACGAATCAAGCTCTGTGAATCAGTTTACTCACTAGGCTCACTACTTAACTTCTTCTAGTTTTTCCTAACGCTTAATATATTTGAAAAAATGATTAATGATCTTTTTCAGAAGTTAGTGAAGGCACTCCTGGACCACCTCCACTATCATACTGTAATACAAAACTCTGGAAGGAGCGAGGCCATGAAGAATTTTTAATTTAGTATTTCATTAACAGATTTGATTAAATCAGAGGTCATGGTAGAAGCTGAAACATTACAGCGATGATAATGTTGTGATCTTTTGTCAAAGTCTGCAGTCGGAAGTAACCTAGTGTTACTTAAAGAAATAATCTTAAGAGTTTCATTTAAATAAATGCCTGCTAAGTCACAATTGAGTTAACAGAGTGGTTACTGAGCCAATGAACCATTGATAAAAATAATGCAATATTTATATATTTGCAGTATTATGAACTTGGCGTCAGTGGCAACGTTCCTGGAAACAAGTTACTGCTAATGCAAACCCTTTCCTACTGTAGCAGCTCACAATAAATACATTTAACTGGTGAACCTTGATTTGACAGGACAGTGGATAGAGCGAGGAAATGAGTGTTTCGAGACACGGGTCGACACAGGCCGGATTTGAAGCCGGGCTGCTGCAGTAAGGACTGAGCCTTGTACATGTTGCGTCTCCCCACAAGGTGACTTTTCATATGAAGCAGACACAGGAAACACGTTTGTCAGTAAGATTAGCACTGACCGCTATCGTCCATCAAACATGCATCTACAAAAGAAGACAACATTTCTATTTGCTGCCTTTTTTTGACAGAGGATCCGTTTGAAATATTGCAGAGAGTAATGGAACAGTCACGAGCAGCACAGTGAGCTGTTAGATGACGAGCTGCAGGCGACAGGCTGCACACTTCCGGGGCGGCTGTTTGTATCTGTAAAATCATTTATCATGATTTATTTCCTTTTAAAAAAAACAAACACATTAACTAAAATAGCTTCCTTTAAGGTCTTAAAAAGTGAACTAAAACATGACCGAACATTCACAGCAGCTCTTTTGTTATGATATTTGTCAAAAAGTATTAACGGTCGGGGTTGCTTTTCTAAGAATCTGATCATGTATGAATGTTTGATTTGTACATCTCCTGTGAAAACCAAACAGAGTTCATGTGGCCCTCACTTCCAGATCGATTACAGCTCGTCTTGATGCTCGTTCAATACTTTTGCCATCAATAAGCTTCCATATGGATTTGTCAGATAGCTGTGGATGGATAGAGAGAGAGAGGGGAATGCTATGAACTCTGGGAAACGTGTCTCTTTGCTCAGCAGAGGCTGTCAGAGCGGAGAGAGAGTCGTTCTGCTTCAGCGACGGGAAAATGCCACCGAGCTGCTCCGCTTCCCCGCTCATAAATACTCTCAAGGACCGCGGCTTTACAACAAGTCAATAGCTTCTGTTAGCAACACACACACACACACACACACACAGGCAGAGAAATACACACATACAACCAGCGATGTGCACTTACACACAAATAAAAAACACACATCAGCAAAATACGCAGATGCATGCTGTCAAAATATAAATCAACAATCACAGCACTACATAAACACAAGTGCCAGGCCAGCAGAAAGGGCTGCTGGGATAAATGCGGAGGCCGTGGCTGACGGAGCGGGAGGTAAATCTGTCTTGAAGGAGGGAAGGAAGGAAGGATGGAGGGGAGACTAAAACACGAATCTTCGTTTAAAAGAACTCTGTATCCTCACAGTGACAGCGTTAAGAAAGAAAGCTGCTCTCTGAAACTTTTCTGTCACGACTTCCTTAAACGTCCCGTCAGCAGAGGCGATGCTGCTGTTGGGCTCAAAATATAACAATACACTAAACAGGTACGCCCAGGATCCAAACCTCACCTGAAGCAGCTTCACCTGCAAAAGCACATAAGCAAACTGAACGCTTTGTGTTATTTTAGCCTCACCAGCAGCTTTAGTTTATTTCTTTGTCCAGAAAAACTTCAATTTGAGATTCACTGAGTATCCGTTTTTCATTTTCATCTTTTTGACAGTGTATACTGGCCCTATTCAATTGGCGGCCCCCGGGCCACATCAGGCCCAGAAGCAACCTCCATGTGGCCAAGCATACACAATCTATGTGAAAACACAAATAAACTACGTACATAATGTGCAGAAGAAGCTAACAAGAGAGCTTTTTTCATTTCCGTCTCATCTCTGTTGAGAGTTTCAAATGTGCCAATCACCGCCAATCCACAACTCAACAATAAGGACCGCCCGACCTGCAGTCTCTCTCCCCTCCACAAACACACACAAACAAACACAGAGCGAAGTCAGCCAGCAGAACACTACTGAAGCTGACAGCAACTACGCCCGTTAGTTTGTACGTGGTGCATTAAAACCTTTGCAGGTCAAAAGCCAAGACTTTAACAACACCTGTTTAGCATAAACATGTCGAAGGTGATATTTTAATCTCCTCAGGCCCCCCCCCAACACTACTGCGGTTTTGAAACGGAGACCTTTTTAATGGAGAAGTTTGAAAACGCCGCCGACCCCGTTTTTCACTTTAAAACTCCGGGTATGTACGGATGACTGTAAAAAAACGATGATGCCGACGTTCGGCTCCCTGATTGGGTCTTATAAGTCATGCAAAGTAGAAACACGATGCTTCTTTTTATTAAAATATTTTGTACTGAGTAAATAACACTTACAGCCTCCACTTGTACTGTGCATGTCGCCATTTACTTTGCGACAACTCCCAGTCCGTTTTGCGCCGCCGCAGACATCCGGTCTGAATCTTCTTCTTCTTAAAGTATTCTTTCGCCAAATCTTCTCTAACTACAGAACAGACCATCTGCTTCATGTTTACACCGGCATGCGCACGCCCAGTGTGCCTGAACGGCCCCTAGATGTTCAGTCGTTTTAATGTGGACGGAGACCAACTCTGAAACGCAGCTAAAACGCTGCTGTGGACGGACATCGTATTCGTTTTAAAACTAAAAACAAAGTAGTGTGGATGGGGCCAGAGTCTCTTATCCACTGCAACTGTGTTTTGGTTCCACAGCGCTAGCGTGGCTAACAGCTAATTGTTAAGCGATAGCCGCCTATCTATAGTAACTAACTGTTAAGCTTAGTTTACCTTAAAATGTGGCACATATAAACTGAGCTGGTTGCTGAGACAAACCAGCCCTCCTCTCAACCAGCAGCAGCAGAGGGAGGAGGAGGAGGAGGAGGAGGAGGAGGAGGAGGAGGAGGACAGGAGGAAGAACTGATAGCGCCTGAGTTCATCATTCTTTCTAAACTTCAGTCAGTATTTTGATGTCAGGAGTATGATTTATTTTACTGACATTTTAGATTTATTTCCAGTGAGATATTAAATACATTCTATTTTTTAAAATAAAATATAGATAAATTCTTTCATAAAAAGGCAATTATTTAGTGACGAAAGAGAAGGAAAGAGTATCGATGAACCAATAAGGAGTATCAATATGAGTGTATCAATAAAATCTTGAATACACAATAAATAAAATGATACTCATCCCAACTAGTGACACAATCTCCGGCCCATCTCCATGTCCTGGTTTTAAAATCCAGCCCAATGGAATCTGTAATTGAAGAGCCCTGGTGTAGACAGACCGGAACGATGGCGATGGGACAAAGAGAACGAGAGAAGGATATGACATAAAACAAAGGTCCCTAATGATGTTGCCGTTATGTGATTTATGCAAATTAACTGGGCACCGAGTAACACTCAACAGGCTTTGTGCAGAGTTGGGGTCTGATAACCACTACAGTTTTAGTTCCGGTTCATGACTGATGGAATACGTGCACTCTCTGGGCTTCGAGGCTGACGATTCTCTTATCGGGGCTTTTGTCTTTCCTCACTTAAGTTCATTCAAGTAGCATCCTTCTGACTTTTGGCCACTCCAAAGGAAATTACAGATCTCAGCTGTATCTGTTTTTTGTTTTGGTTATTTTCAGCTTTGGTGACTTACAGATGTTGAGAGCTGAACATAACTGCATTTGATATGGGATTCATTACTTCAATCAGACTCAATAAAATGTAATCGAACCCAACCCCTGCCTTGTAGAGGGGATTTGATTCTTGTGTTCACGTTGTGGTAGATTTAGTCTCTGGTTGGTTAAAAAGCGCTCAGTCAATGCAGTGTTGCATCACTGTTTGAGGAAGGAAATTGCCGCACGGTGGCAGTCGGAGCAGGATTATCAGTTTCCTCCCTTGTCACTGTCCTTCATCTCATCACCAGAAGCAGAGATGTGTCCGTGGAGGAACAAACCGCCGCCGGTTCGATTCCCTCAGCCCGGCTGATCGCCTCCATCACAGCGTGGCCTCCATGCTCATTTTATTTACAGCTCAGTCCTTCCCAGCGGGGTGGAGCTGCTGATGGGTGGAGGAGGGAGATGGCTGGATTTGACGACAAAGAGAAAAGAAAACCACCACCTGCCTCTGGATTCTGGGCGGCTGTTATTTTTAGCCAAAGCAGCCATAATTACCCGGGCAACGTCTAACAAAATTGTTCAGGCTCGGCTGGGCAATTAGGCCAGGCGGAGCAGCTAATGGAGAGAGAATTACACAGACCTTTCCCCCATTAGCCCCCATTTACAGCAGGAAATTTACTGGGACTATATGGACCTGCCGTGACTTCCAAACCAGATTACTGCTCTGAAACCACTCTCCGTCCATCCCTTCATCCCTCCCTGCTTCCTGTCATCCCTCCCTCTCTAACTCATCTGCACACAATGGAGATCCATTCCTACAAAAAAAAAGTAAGAGAATTAAATCATGCAGTATCGCAGTAAAGACAATACTTGTTTGCAATGTTATGACCTGTCACGTTACAAGAGCCTGCAAACAGATAATAGCTGTGCGACATTATACATTTCTCACCCAGGCTGAGTAACAGTGACCATGACCAGTAAATGAATGTAAAGATGGTGGAGTAACAAAGATGAAGGAAAGGAAAATAAATCAAAGAACTCAGAGGAAGCATATGGCAGCGGTCGCCCGGGCAGGGACAGCTCACACCGTTAACTTCACTTAACAGTTTGAAGGTGTAAAACATCCAAACTGCACCACAGTAGGATCCTACAACAGCTACAACGTTAACGGGCTTCAAGATATAGATCCAAAGACACAGTGCTTACGTCTGGTGACAGTGTGCAGGGTGAGCGCAGATGTTTTCCACACTAGTCCCAGCAGAGATTTGCAGCCTATCACAGGGTCACAACAGGACAGCATCATGTAAAGGTCACACACCCTGCTTTATCATGTTAATACTCACAAAGAGTTCAAATAGAAGCACATATAACAGAAGGGAAACTAACTGAAGATCCTGCCTAAGACTAAGGTTTTTATTTTACTTTTGTCGTGTAATTTTTGTAATAACGTCACTGAACAGACAGCTTTTATAACAGGAGGCTCATCTCTCTGTGCACATGTTGTATTCACATTCTTATTCTAATCATGCCCAAGCGTCTTTGTTGTCTTCTGCCGTTTGATTTTCTGAGATCAATATAATATGGTTGGAAGCTGGAGCATTAAAACTGCCTAATTGGAACTATTGGTGCCTAGATCAAAAGCACACAAATTATATTTGTCAATATAAGAAACAATGCTCATTATTTTCATCGTCTTGTGTTACTAATTAACGAGTAAGTACAGCTGATATAAAAGTGGTTGTGTAAAAGGGAGTTAAGTATAAAGTGGCCGAAAATGGAGTACAGTACCTGAAATGTAATTTTCTAATTTGATCTCCAGGACTTGATGTCTGTTGTGTTGTTGTGCACGGCCCTGCCTGTGTGTGAGTGTGTGTTTGTAGGACACTGGGTCAGCAGCTCCAGGCTGATACCTGTGGCTCTACAGATGCAGATGCATTAATTATGAGGAAGTGTACAAGATTAAAAATGGAGGCACGGTCAGGAAGAGGCTTCTTCTCCACAGGTGGAGAGGATGAATATGAAACACACACACCCTCCCTTCTTCTTCTCTTGCTTGTAGAAATTCACAGCTGAGGCTTAACAAAATATCAAAGCCACAAACGAAAGTATTAACAAGGCAAAAGTTCTTGATCCCTTTTTATAAGATGAAATAAAAGCAAAGTAGCCGAGGAGATTTCCATTCCAACATTAATTCCAGCACTGCGAATTGTCGGCAGCCATTAATGCCTGTCAAATCAAATGTGACACCGAGGGAAGGAGAGAGAAATATTCAAATCATCTTTCAAATCTTTTCTTTTTTTCCAGAGCTGCCTCTCTGAGAGCTGTTGCTCTCGCCGCTGACAGCTTTGACAATTAATTTATGTCTTACAGATTATTCCATAAACCTCCGCTGACCCCTGAGGGCGTGCACGAGCACACAAACATAGGCGGGGAACAGACGTGCACGCTGGCCACATTTCTGCAAATACCTGCCAGAGAGGGCGGGACGCTTTCTCTCCAGGTGTCAATCATGGGAGAAAAAAGCTTTATATATGAAGTAGCTCAAATGTACAAGTGCAGAAACTGTCTAACTTTGTCTGTCTAGATTTAAAAAGGTTCAAAAATTCCTGCCAAAACACAGGAAATAAATACGCTCAAAGTAAAACCATAGATAAAAACAACAACTATATTCTATAATAAAACATTCCTGTTGAAACTTTAGCCTGGATGTTTAGGTAGCATTTTTTATTTGACTTTTTGTACCTTTTTAGTTTGACTTGAAATGCTTGGATATGAAAAAGATAACATTTGGCATCTGCCAACTAACCTGATTTGTTACATATTCTGAATTTGGGAATCCTTAAAAGAAAAAAGAAAAAATATCAGGGCGCTCTATAGGGAATAAGTTGCTCACCAAAAAGCAATGTACCCAGTTTGAATTTTTAAAAATCAAATATTAAAGTACCAGCTGGCAATTTCAAGGTAAGAAGAGTAAAATATTTTAATGCAGTAAATAGTACTTTTAAATTTCACAATTAGATATTCGCTCTCAGATTCCAATCTTGACGGCCTGTCTTTGCTTCCCTACGCCGCCCTCCTCCTGTGACAGGAGTTCATTTTTTGTCGGATTTGTTTTTTGAGCTTCATTAACCGGTGCCAGATTAGTCCTCAGTGGGACGGCGGCGGGGGGAGACGTGAGCGCCTCGCCTCCGACCTGTCGAGGTGCAAGCAATTAAGGAGCAGGAAGAAGGAGTCTGTCAGGAGCGCCAATGCAAAAGCTCAAGACACCTAACCCACTTAGACGCTTTCAGCTCTTTAATAAAGAAACTTCTGTAAACTGTCAAAATGATAATAGCCCGGGCCACTGCTGGTAATTGCAATTAGAAGAGGTAAAGTAGGATACTGCTGCGCACACACACCCAACACACACACTCAGATCCCTCCTGAAAAACCATAACCTAGTTTTTTTCCCCCCCTTTGACATCACTGTGAAAAAACATGCCACATCCAAAAAGTATAGGAACAAAATGCTTTACATATTAGTTTACTTAAGGAAAAATAAACTAGTATTAACAGTAAAAAATACTTTAATCGACGATTGGTTCAGAGAATGTTATGAAGTGTAACATTCAATAAAGCAAGGGAAGGAAATGGACAGAAGTCAATAAACAAATCAAAGAAAAGAAGGAATAAGACAAGACAAAGTGCAGGATGAGCTGATCGACAGAAAGAAACAGACACATTCCCAGGTCACATTTTTATCAATATTTGCAGCTTAGAAACTTTGTAGCCTCAAATTCAGACTCTTTTCCATCGTCTTCT
>JAPMOB010208687.1:0-19416 GCA_029875015.1 Lepomis gibbosus
CACACACACACACACACACACACACAGAGTATATGAGCGCCACCTTCTTGCCCATTTCCCTCTCAAATCCCCATGATAAGGCTGACTTCAAAGCCTTGAAGCCAATCCTACAGCTTTATCAGAGATGCTGGTTTGATTCCCCGGCTGCATCTCTTCCCATGGCCCCCTCCACACCACACCCTAACACACACACACACACACACACACACAAACAACCTTATTCCCATTCAATCTATCTCTGAGAAAAGCAGCTGTCTCTGTCCACCTCATGGTGTCTCCAGTTCTAAGTGAAGAAAAGGCGCCATCTGTGCTTTTCTTCTCCCCTCTAAGTTCCACTGGCATGTCATAATTAGAATAAAAAAGAATATTCTGCCTGGATTAATGGGGTGCCCTCTTTATCCTCATCCCCCCTGAACACCCCGCTCCTCCTGCTCCATGTGATATGCATAGCAGTGATCAGTGTAATGGGATCTCTGGTTCTCTCACTGCACATTTGCCTTTCTCTTTTTACCCAGTGTCCATGTCCCAGAAGAATTCCCTCAACAGGTCCTCACTGCTGCCCTGGTGCGGCTGAAGTTTCCCATGAGAGGCTTTCATAGTCAGCTGTGCACCCTAATTGAAACTGGAAATCTGCCAGCCTGCTTATCAGGAATTTTTATTTACCTCTGCCAGGCTCTGCCCTCTTTACTTTTCAAAGAAGGCCATGTTATAATTACCTCCTCAAACGGAATCCCTCTCTTTCTGTCAGTATCCCTCGCTTCATACATCCTTTTTTCTAAGTTATAATATCCTGTCTCTCCTGCGCTGGAAGGAGGAAATGGCATCTGAATTCTGAAGTGGCTTTTCGGGGGGAGAGGGGGATTTGCTGCTGCAGAGGGAAATTGAATTTTACTTCAAGGTCAGCGACACTAATGATGGTGTAGGGAAGGTGTTGATCTCATGTAGCAATGGTTTGTTTAGCAGCACCCCACTGTATCGATCTGCACAAGTGATTCCAGTCCAGCATTGACTATCACACTGAATTGTTTGGGAGTGCGCGGGAAATCACTCGTTCAGTATAAGCGGTGATTTGGGAATGCAGTGACACTCAGGGGTCAGTACTTGTAGACAGAAAAATAAACAAATGTTTCAGACAAAAACTGTCAAATACAAAGTCTCCCAAAATGAGTACAAATCTGGAACTGATCATCTTACAGTACATAAATGTCCCGAACTGCTCCCCCACATTATGACTGATGCTTAATATAGCAGCTGAAAGTATATGTACACTCCAAATACCACTTAAGAAGCCAAAATTGTGACACTCACACAGGCTGTACCCTTCACAGGCTCAAAAATACTCCCACACATAGATACACATAGACAGTGAGAATTTTAACCAGTCACTTTCATGATTCACTGCTGCTTGTATGCAAGATGGTTAGTTATGGGTAGGTGCCCTGTGGTGTGAGTGAATGTGTGTCACTTCCCCCACAAATGGAAACATTTAGACACTGAAGTGTGTCCTGAGGTGAGAGCTGTAGAAGCTCTCACTCATAAAGTAGCGGGGAGGCAGCCTGTGGAGGAAATGAGCTAGGCAGACTGGTGGAGGGAGAAGAGCGTGACACACACCGAAGACCTCACACACACACACCGGTGACTGCTGTGGTTGTTCTTTGCACCGTGCCTATCACCGTCTCGTTTTTCACCAATGGCTCCAGCTGTGTTTGACTTCCTGTGTTTCTACCCGATACTGTGGTGTCGTTGGCAAAGAGGACACAGCCCATACTGTACCTCCATGTTGTGTGGTATTGGTTAAAAGGTTAACTGACCCCACCGTGAACCAATACCAGTGCTGTGACACCTGTGGAAGTTCACCACAGAATACAAAAAAATTGAGTGATGGTTGCTGACACATAATGGAGCTTCTCAGTTTAGACTTAAGTGAGTCCTTGTTTTAATGTCAACATCATCTAGTCTCTACTATATATTACTGCAGATTTCTAAACAAGTCAACACTTTACTAGCTTGTTGTAAAGCCCCATCTCTTATGCTTCTACTCAGTTTTTCTCTCTCTCTCTCTCCTCTTTCGTTATCCCATTTCTCCCCGGCGTGCTGTGCATGAGTGCCTTTATTAAGCAGGATGAACTGTCATACAGGTGTGAAGAGAAGGCGATGACTGCCCCCGACCTCCCCACATCCTCATTCTCTCCCTCTCTGTCTAAAAAAAGAGGCTGCCTCTCCTCTACCAATTGGTCTGGCTTCACTTCACCTCAGACAGGAGAGGAGAGGTGGACAGAGGGATTGAGGAGAGGAGGAGGTGATGAAGGGGGGAGGTGGAGAGTGTGAAAGTAAACCCGCGCTCCTCTCCGAGAAAGCCCCAAGAAATTTCAAAGTCAGTTGATTTCCGTCGTAGGTCAGTCTGTTTTTAACAGTGATTAGTATTAGCATGCGTTGCAAGCTTAAAGACATTTTTTGTTTGTTTGTTTGTTTTTTATCCCCAGTCATGCCAATAAACAATCAGTGCATTAAGTGGCGAGCAAATGGAATCAATTCATCCAGTTTTGCGCAGATGAATGCAGAAAACGAGGCGTGAAGCAGCCGCTCTCTGTGTTTGGAGTGGCTAATTAGGAGCCCATTAGAGGGCATCTCAGCATGGGGCTACCCTGATTGTTTATTAGAATTTCACAAAGGTGAAGGAGAGCGATGGAGAGAGAGAACGAAAAGGGGACTAATAGTAGTAATAAATGGATAATAAATGGATACCTTACAGAGACACACACACACACCCTTGGCAAATGCCAGCCCCTGGGCCTCCTACAAAAAGGGCTCTTGTAAAAGTGAGGGGAAAAAAGAAAATCCTCTACCAGCACTGTGCATATGCTTGGCTTGGTCCTCTTAAAGACTGTCTTATTAAATGGGTAAGTGGCTGACTGCTGGGACCACCAAGTGAGCCGTGCTGTCACTGGCACACTGCTCTCTGTGGGCTGGAGTGCTGCAGGCGTAGACAGGATATGATATGGGGTCACCAGAAATGATGGTTTAACACTCTATTATACATCATTTCCCAGCACTCAGTGCTCTGTCTGCAAGTGGCATATCTAAGACTTTTCTAGTCCTGGATTTTGTTGTAGAAAATGCCAGGCTGAGTTATAGCCTCCCACACCTTGAAAGTGTGTGTATCTGTGTGTATTGCAAGGCAAAGACAGTAATCAACAAAGACAACAGGGCATTCTGAAGAGGGACGATCAATAGGCTGCTACAGGTGACTGACCTCAGTGAGCAGACACATGCATGCAGGATAACCACACACAAACACACACATCCAGGCGTAGGCACATGCACCAGTAACTACTTGTGGCATTCTCTCCTCCGTGTTGTCTCCACCTAACCTCTGGTTTACACTGTATGTGTGTGTGTGTGTGTATATACGCTCACACACAACTCTCTCATCTTCAGGATCTAAGGCTCAGTGCCAACTGGTGCTTTGGTGCCAGGCACTGCCTTATCACCTCCTCAGCACGCACGCACGCACGCACACACACACACACTTACATTCTTACTCACATGTGCACTTTAAACAACCTTGTTGTAAGGGGTTTGTGCACAGGCACTCGCACACAGTCGTACATGATGATCTACCCTCTATATAAACAAAGATAAGAGCAGGAACAGTCGGCGCAAGGCCCCAAGAGGTACAAAGCTATTACTGGGAGACCACAGTCGCGTGGCTGTGTGCATTTGTGTGTGTAGTGATGTTTGTGTTTGTGTAGTACCAGTCACAGAGCAGAGCTCTTGGAACAGCAGAGTTTTGTGTGTCACCACCTTTTGCCAGTGTTCCAGCACTAACCAACGCTAACTGCTTAACAGGAGACTGCCACTAGGTACAGCGAGGTGTTAAACTGACAAGGTCTTTGCCAACAGCCATCACCGCATAAAGACTTAAAAGTGATCTGATGACATAATCACAGCATGTCACTGAACAATGTGCCAAAGGGCCCTGACAATTTGACAATGACCTTGTCAGCTGTAGCCTCTCACATTAAGCACCGAATCACACCTTTGTCAAGCAGTGCGGACTGTTTAGGTATGGGGGTGTGCTGTCTTCATCTTGATCCCTGACAAATACCCAGCCCAGAGGTGACACATTACAAAGCGATTTCCCACTTTTCCAAGCTGACAAACCTAATTACCGTGGTAAAATTCCTGGGATCAGTCCTAGATCAAGTCTCCTTAGTACTGTGAGCTGCACACCCAGTGTCCCTAAGGAAAGGAATTCCATTGATTTCCCAGATTTCCAGATTCCCAGGGCTGAACACAGAACATGTCTCAAGGCTTTGAAATCACTCAGTATGATGTTACCTTTAGATTTATAGAAATTGTAGGGTAGAAAATATATGTTGTGCCTGTTGAGTGAGGTGAAATCTCATTACCTATTTATTACCTTTAAAAACCTCAAGGCAGGAGTACAAACGTTTGCTTGTGGTGACATCTATGACTCAACTTGCCATTTATTAATGTTTTAAGAGTTTTTTAAGTCCATATTCTACACAAAATCAATCTCTTTTCAACACAGCATGATTTCAAAGCTAAAAATAGGCTGTTTCAGGCACTTTTCTCTTGCCGAGTGACGGAAGTTTGCCTTTGTGTAGCAGTGGAATGAATTCCTCAGCATTATGACCGCATCAGTTCCTTCAGCTCTTTGAAATAAACGCAGGACAGAGTCTGTTGTTATCAGAGCGTAGGCCCAGCCACCTTCTCCCTTTATGGGCATGTTTCGCTAATCTTGCTACTGGCCTCTGCTTGTTAAGTCGAAACAGGTGTTGCACTTAAAACGCAATCCTGTATTAGTGCGAGCACCTCAGCTCATACTCCTCCGAGGCCGTGTTTTCTTTGCAGATTCCTTTATTGGCTAGGAGGCCTATACCTTGTTACATATGAGTTAGAGACTTGAGGATGAGAGTCATTAAAGCTATTTTGATATTTTAAGATGGACTTGCTCAGGGGTCAGATATAGTTGTTACAAGCCCTACTGATGCTTCACAAAGCAATGAAGAATTCATGTGCTGGCACTAAACCAGTCAAGACAAAAGTCATGTCCATTGTGAGTCACAACTCATCATTTCTGTTTTTGCCATCCGTTGTGTGTTAGCAGGTAGGTGAGTTTTATTGTCTGCCTTAAAATAAAAGCGATATAAAGTAAAAATCAATCTGGCACAATACCCAGCAAAGGTCTCTGCTTTGGTCCCCTCAGCCACCCTCCTCTCCGCCTTTTTCTTCCATTTTCATGTCTAAGGATAGAGAGATTAAAGGGAGGCCATGTCTCAACCCTAAAGAACTGCCATCACTCAAAGATGAGCAGTGCCAAGCTCCTCTCTCTCCCCTGCTCTCTGTCTCTCTATCTGTTGGATACACAACATCCCCTGGTGCTCTTTGGCCCTTTTCTTCATCCTCAACCCACTCACACACACACACACATCACACCCATGATTTACTGTCATACACTCCTGTGTGTGTGCCTGTATGCACGCGTATGAGTTAATGTGTGTGCACATATGGGCTCTGTGTGTGCATTGCAGCGGCCACATCAAATACAGTAAAGAGGCACTCCTCTGAGACATTACCCCATCCATTCTCATTCCCCCATAGTGATTCCAATACAGAGAAAAAACTTTTTCAAACATTTCAAAACCTGAAAAAATTAATAAATAAAAGTAAAGGCAGACTACATCTGGCACAATGTCTGTACTTAAGGTTTCCAAGTATGTGTCTGGGGAGGAGATCTGGTGGGACGGAGCCCGAGTCGGCTTGGAAGCAGTAGAAACGGATGTCACACTGGAAATTTATACGGTGCGGTTCAGGGAGCAACGGCTGTAAATTGACAAGTGATGCTTGTGAGCAGCGTTACCCGTCTGTTTCCCTTTCTCTCATCTTCTATCTTTTTCCGCTCATCTTTTTTTCCCTTAGCGTAGCTGTTACTTCTTACATCTGTGCTCGCCCCGAGCGTTATTGTTAACGGGTGAGAGATACAAAAACAAGCCAGAAGACTAAAAGGGGAAAAGGTAGCTGTGCGTGGAGACGTGGGAGAAAATTACTTGTGTTCCTCTTTGTAACATGAAATAGTGACAGACAAAAAATGTGAAGTACATCTGAAACCAATATCTTTAATCTTTAAGCATGTTTTGCTTGGATGACTGTGACCCCTTAAGTCTTGTTTTGGCAGTGATTAGAGAGTATGAAATGGTGTGGAACTGTAATACAACAATAATATAAATATAGCATCACCAGCAAAACCTGATGTCTGGAAACAGTGCTTTTAAAAAAAATTGTATGCCCTCTTACGAACATTAACTATAATGTCTGTCATTTCTTCCTGGAAAAATGTTTAATATGGCCTAGGTTTTTGGGCCACAGTGTTGAGGCTGACTGTGTGTGTGTGTCGATGAATCTGTGAGCCTGTGTGCACACCAGCGTGTGTGTATCTGTTCTATAGTTTGATCAGGTCATTCTACTGTATAAATGTCTCTAATGGTAGCACTCTTTTTAATAATGCAGGATCTCTCTGTCCCTCCTCCCCATCACATCATGTTTCTAGTGACAGCCACATGAGTCACCTTCCCGTTCCACTCCACAGTAGGTCACTTAGGCAGAGAGAGAGAGAGAGGGGAGTCCAAGCAAAAAACATGGGACTGGGATATGATGCTGAAAGAGATAGTCACAAAGAAGAAAAACAATTGGCTACTTGCAGTAACTTAGCAATTGAGGACATTTGGAATGCAAGGAGAGGCTGAATACAGAGATCAGTTGGTGTAATAATTTTCCAAATCTAGGATTTGATTTGACTTGCAATTTAGAGGTTAAAATCTAATGTGATTTTAACTGTTTAACTCTTTTTAACACTGAATGACCGTCTTAATTAAAAAAGCCCATTTCTAAATAAGATAAGACAAGTTTATTTTTAAAGAAAGGTATGCCTTTAATTTGATAATATGCGTTATAGTTAGGAAAAAAGCACTTCAAAAAATCACTCCTGGGGCGTTTCTCTAATAAACACACTATAACACTGCGATGTCCCCATCTTTGTGGCATCTTGTACCGCTCTTTCGCTCCCCATATTTCCTGTTTTTGTCTTTTAACTATCCCAAAAAGAAAAAAATAATTTTAATTTTTTTTAATAACTCTGAACATCATATGACACTATCTAATATTATAGCTTTCAGTGTGGAGAGCATGTGCGGCAGGAGTTTGTTGAGGACCACAGAACTGCAGTCAGTCAAATATGCACAATCTGACAAAGAAATTACAGATCCAGTGGGTATTTATAATAATTTAAAATCATTTTAGTTTTTCGATACCAACATCAAAATCATGACCCTCTTATGTGAATCCTTCTGAGAGGATGATTTATCTTGGTGATACTGCCTCACTGTACAACTCAGCACTCGCACTGCCTGGGCAATGTTCAGCAATGACATCTGGTAGACTGCACTTTTTTCCCCCACTAGCACCGCCGCACGCCAATTGAGAACAGACAGATGCCAAGACCACTGTGGCAGCTCTGTCTCGCTCCCTCTCTCACTTCTTTTTTCTCCCAGTGTACCAATTCTCTCTGATATGGGAAACATGCTGTCACATCTGGGCCTTGCAGAGAGAAAGAGACGTGAAGGGAGAGATAATACGAGACAAAATCGGAAGAAGGATCATCAGGGCGCAGAGCGAGGAACTCTCACACAGCCACTGTTGTGCACACACACACACACACACACACACACACACACACACACACACACACACACACACACACACGTGTGATATGACACAGGCCCAAACATCAATGTGGGTGCCGTGAGGATGATGCCCCTTCAGGGTGACAGCGTGAAGAGTGTATTATACTGTAGCACCAGCGCAGCAGGGTTGCGCGTTACTTACTGCACCCCTACCTCTTCTCTTCCGCTCTCTCCCCCTCTCATTAACCTCGGCTCTGATTGCCCCCAGGACTCCCTTGTGCTAATTAGAGGGGGGAAATATGTCTACGATGCATGCACCCCTGTCCAAACACACACACAATTTTGCGCAGCTGACAGGAAGGCTTCTGTGACTGTAGGTGTGAGAATGAAAGGCTCGTCTGCTATTGTGTTTCATCTATGATCTGAATGTGTTGGCAACTGCAGGGTTAACCCCAGCAGGTGACAGTTAACAGCACTGTTGATTCCTTTTACACAGACAGCCTTCATCTCCGTGGCTTGATTTAGCACGGCTAAATCAAGAAGTGAGCTTTTTGTCTCAACATGACACAATTAGAGCTGAACAGGATATGAAACTGTGAACTGATCATTTCAGTTCTTTCCCCCCTTTGTCAGTCACATATTATAATTGATATCACTATTATATTATAAACGATTTAATAGTAATTCTTGATGAAGAATTCAAATAGGGTCAGTGAATTATAAAAAACCCCCAATATAATTAATGTAATTCCCTGATATTTTAATGAGGATTGACCTCTTGTGGTGAGATGCTTAGGAGGGTACAGATTAACTGAATGCAAAGTTGAATCCCTTCACACAAACACACACACGCACACACACACACACACACACACACACACAAACACACGCTGACTGTTCCCAGCTCCATGGCGAATTAAAGCCTATTGACAGAGGAGCTGTGCGAACTCTTCCAGCGCAGACATCTCTAACTGCACTTTGACATCTCCATTCAGCAGGCTTTTGTGTTATGGGGAGAAAATTGTGAATAAAGAAAGAGCCCATTTTCTTTTTTTTGTTTTACATGCTGTTAGGGACAAGCACAGACAGACACAAACATGTTGTGGGAGTTGTACAGCAAATAGCCATTTGTACCTGGACGGGACCTGGGGAGAACTGGGGAAGGAAGAAAGAGAGGGACGAAAAGAGGGGGGTATAAACAGAGGGAGGTGGGGGGGTTGGGTGATGGAGAGCAAAAGAGAGAGTATTTAAGAGCACTTGAGTGCCAGCATAGATGTAGTCACTTCTCCCAGTGGACAACACCAGGCCCCTCTGCACCATGGCATGATTTTTCACTTTAGCAAGCACCACTCAGAACTCCTTCAGTCCCTCTCTCCTTTCTGCTCTTCTCTCAGTCACTGTGTGCTTCAATGATTCCATCATTCCCTTTCATTCACTCTGACTACAAGGGGCACAAGTGCACACGCTCGCACACAAACACGCACACACACAATTTGACCCATTTGCCCCCCTGCCATGGGTAGTAAATAATTCCATTGTGAGGGCCATTAGTGAGTATCTCAAGGGTTAAGAGGGGAAATACACAGGCAGTCAGATGGGCGATTAGACAATAAGAAGATGAAATGTCTACTATTGTTTTGTTGCTTATTGTTTCACAGAGCTCACATTAGACCTTCGGCTAATTCATATGCTTAATGTCCTTTTATTTTCCCTGATTTTTTCTCAAGAGGCCACATACTGTAGAGATGAAGACATTTACACACACACACGGACATATATGCGCACATTATTTGTATTGCTACCACTCTCACATGTGGCAGCAGGTTTCTCTGCCAAAATCTAATGATCAACAGACTCGGTTCCCATCACTGTTTAGGATTCAACATCCCTTCAGACTAAAGGAAATGTAAGATGCAATTATGCAAAATATAGAGAGGGCAGAGCCAAAACTCTTCGCCTGTCCCCCTGCATTCCAACAGCAAAACCAAACTATTTGTATTAATGTACTGGCATGTGTGTGTGTTTCTGTATGAGTAGGGCCTAAAGCAATGCAGCTTGCCATCTTATTTGAGGACTGTACCTTACATGGCTACACCACAGTCTTGCCAGTGACATAGCCTTTTAAGAATTAGTGTCACCAAGCCAGGAACCTTACTAAGGACACTGAGCACTGCGATAAACTTCAGTTGTGTGTAGACGTGCGTCAGTGCATGACTTGTATGTGTGGTGAATGTTTAGTGTGTCTGGATCGCCACATAGCCAGCAGTAAGTCCTGTACGCATGAACCTGTGGACACATTAACAGATCTTCTGAGCCTTTAGTTCAGCCACTGTCAGAGGGATCCTTGTATTTTTCCACAGGCATGTCAGAGGATTACACAGTCCCTCTGCTGTTTCACCCCGACCCTCACACCCCCCTACAGTACACACACACACACACACACACACATCAAAGCAGCTCAGCGTAGTGCCCAGCACTGAGCTAGGGGCACACTGGCCTACTCACTCAGCAGGCTGTTGGCACACACTCCACATCTGCCTGCAGGGATTGCCAATGGCAAGCATGGCCTGTGTGTGCCAGTGTGAATGTATGAGTGTGTTTGTTTATAAGAAAAAAAAAACAACATATGTTCTTTTTGGATGCATGTCTGTCTGAAAAAGTGTTCCTAACTACCCATGTCACACAAAATGTTGTAGCACTGGTAAAAAATATTTTAAAAGGACAGCAGCTCCTATTATTGTTCCAAATCGCTACCATTTCATTTGAAATATCCAAGATTTCAACTTCTTTTAGTCAGCCCAAAGTCCAGCACTTGGGAAAAAAATATTAATTTTAATCATACAGAATATCAGCTAGATTCCAAGACTAGGTAACAACAATTTTATTTAACTACACAAAACACTGATAAGCTACTTAATTTTAGTTTAAAATATATATATATTTCTGTTTCATTTTAAAACAGGAAAATTACATTTTTTTCAGAAAGCAGTGCAGACAGGACACTGAGTGGGTACGAGATCTTTCCCAGCATTCCCAGTTATTAACTATCAATTGAACATGTGTTTACTCAGACATAAGAGGAAAGATAAGAGAAACAAGTACATGTAAATGGATATTGGGTAGCAATGTACAAGCATTATAATGCAAAATGAAATGAATTAAAGCACCTAGGTGCATTGGCTGGGGGAAAGATAGGCTGCATGTGAATTATTTCTCAACAATATATAGAGTTTAATACCAACATGGTTCCTAATTACACGCCCATTTGACCACACGCTCACCTCTTCTCCCACCTTTTTGTTTTCTTTTTCTTCCAAGCTCTGTTCCCATCCCACTCTTCCTCTGTCAGGCGCTTTTGCCTACACAGGGCAACTATACTAATACAATACAAATCAACTGGTTCACGCATTAACACAGACACACAGCAGACAAGGTAGGGGCTTCAGGACCTTTAACCTAAACAACTCTAGCCCTCCAGGTTGATCAATAGACAGAAAAATAGCATTAACAGCCCATCGCACTCTTTCCATCTCGTTCAGTCTTCACTAATCATTCCTTCGATGTTGTCTCTCTCACCCCTTCCCTTTTTCTTCTGTGGCAGAGAGGAAAGTTTATTTCCCAGAGCTCCTTTGAAATCCCAGAAGCCTGTATGCCCCCATCTCACCTCCAAGCCACAGCCAGACACCCTGTTAGAGGGTATTACTATCGTTAGCCCCCCCATCCCAACAAGACTCAGACAGAATCTGGACATTAGCTAATCCATACTTATTGCATCTGGGTTCCTCTCACAGCCTTGTAATTCATATGGAGAGGCATATTAGTGCGACATATTAGGCTGGCAACAGGTCTACGAGGTGAGATGCTACACTGACACTAAATTGACTTAACTGGAGCCTCGCGGGACATTGTAGGGTACTGCTGCTGCAAGCTGACGACTAGGGCCCAGTCTGCCTGTATTGAGTTTCTGTGATGGCTGTTTAGCTTGTAGTGCTACACAGGACAGGGAGGGGGAATGAAAGGTGCTCCGGCTCATTGCGATTACTGACAGGAACCCTGCAGACCACAAGGCTATAGGGATCAATAGCATTGCACTGCACAGCACTGCCAGACCAGGCCAGACCCAAACACAGGAAGATTGCATTACACATCAGGATAAGCATACAGTGTTATAAGCACAGTACAAACACATTCAGTTTGCAAACCCAGGCACACATTTCATTTTGTAATGCATTATCACAACCACAGAATTTTAGATTAATTCTATACAAACAGTATTGTACATATTGTGCAAACACAAACATGCGATCTGTCCCGACATCTGATAGACACACACACACACACACAGGTTATGTTTTGTCTGGTAATCCTGGACCTGTGCCTCCAGGTGGTCCTGCATCCCTTCTCTGAACAAACAGAACAGTGGTTTGCTCCACTTCCCCCATGTCATTGAGGCCAAGCACAGACATTGTGCGGCCCGCTGGCCTGCTGACACGGCCACCCAGCCTGCCAGGGATTTGCCGCTGGGTCACAGAGTTGACATTTATTAAAGGAAGTTGCATGGAGAGTTATGGGGAGTTGACAGTCGTCTTGTCACGTCGCACTCCTGAATTCAGAAACCTGTGCAGTACACACCCCTCTCTGTTTCCAACAATAAAAGAAACAATGAAGCTGTTAAGGACTGTATGACCCTCCCAGGGCCCACTACAATGAGAATGACAGCTTTCATTTCTCTGCCTAGTGCCACTGGGGTTGGAGTTCCTTGCTGGGAATTACAACGTATGACCCATTTGAAGAAGGGACCTCCTTGCAGGTATAAAATACAGATGTTTGACATGGGACAAATATTTAAATATTAAAAACAACAATACAAATCACATGCAAACTCAAAAGTCTATATGTTGAAATAACTTTTAAATGGGCAGTATGAATGACTGTGAATGAATATTTGTGAGCCGCAAGGGGGAATGTTGAGTTTAGTGGACCATGAGGAACAATGAAAATCTCAAAAGGAGAAGTTGAGTGAAATGGATTGAGTGTGTTGAGGACCAGATGTGCCGTGGATGGATCAAACATCTGCTGGCTCTGCAAGGCCTCATTGGTCTTGAATGACCTCCATCATCCAACGTTTCTCACAATGCGTCCGGTAAACCTTTTGTGTTTCACAATCTGCCCCCTTATATAGAGTAGGTCAAGAGTTGGGTTTTTTTTTGTAACCAACTATGTTGGTTAAAATTTGATTTCATTCTAAGCATTTAAAATGAAAGGTACTCATCTGAGTTATTACATGGCATATGCTCACAAACATTAAAATTCTATGGAGCAGAGTTGATTTTCTTTTCTGTTATTGTTCTTGATTCTGTGTGTTTTGATGGTCTACAGCTTTTCTTGGTGTATAAGTTACAGTACAAAGAGGCAGCACCAGATGGTAATGGTGTTTATTTTTGCAGTAAGTAATCACCATTACGGAACTTATGACAGTAGACAGACCCAGGGACCTGGAACCATGCCCCGAGAGACCTGAGCACCATTTCCTGTTGTACCCACATGATCGCAGACACAAACATACACTATCACACACACATAGACATTCATGCACACATAAACATGAACATCCTCTGGGCCGCTGGCGATGGGAGCCCCTGGGCCACAGGAATAGATGTGTTCTGGCACATAGGTTGAAGTAGTGTAAATTACACTGCAGCCACACAGGCACCCTCCACCTCCAAGATGAATGAGCCAACTTACATGCCAGGCAACAATTCCAGTGAGGCAGTTTTATAAGCAGGGATACTGCCCTGTTCGTAATTTGGGACCATTTCACCTACTCAGTGCACTATTTCACTTTGATAAAACAACAAATTCTTAAAACACCACTGCACACTGCATTGAGGAATAGCCTGGACTGACGTGTCACTAACAATTTTGTTATATATATAATATTAAAATAATACTAAGTTAATGCTTTCAGATCATGTGTGGACATTTATTTTTATACAGTTTTGGAATTTTGAAATGAAAAGTGACTTGCTAAAACAAATTGACAACTAGGGTAGCCTTGTTGTTTTTTTTCAAATTTTATAATGCATTTAATTACCTTGATTATATGAAACATATCTTTGCTGCTTAGATTATACTTTATGACCTGAGTTTCTGGGGTGTCAGAAATGTCAGCACATCTTTTTTTTGTTTATTATACTGTATTAGTAACAGCATGTAACAAAGTAACAAAGGCTGATTTAAAACCCAAGATGTTGAATTTGCATGGTAGACTGCCGAGCCAACAACTCCATCATGACATACGGCATAAAAATTAGAGCCCTTGTTCAGCAGTCACACTTGCAATTTCTGACACCGACTTCTAATATAACATTTATATCTATCATATAATAACATAACACACTGCCATAATGTATGATTTACACTTACTGAGTCCTGAGCAACACATTGTTGCCAATCTGCCAAATACAGTCTGTATCTGTAGTTAACATGACAGACACAGACTCCTTAGGGGCACCCAGACCCCCTAGCGACCCTTCTTATGTATGTGAGTCAGGCCGGCAGTGAAATACTGTCAGGGAAAGTAGCGGGGTGGAAGGAAGGTACCAGAGAGAGAGGCTTGAGTTAATGGTCTTGCATCTTCCTGGCAGCATGTCAATAATGGCTCTGATCACATTAAGTAAAGAGTCCATTAGCTTATTCTCTTTCCTCTTGCATGCTCCATAGCAAAAGCACAGGAGAAAGCTGAAAAGCTCCTCTAATGCAGTGTGGCTGCGAGTTGCAGACACTTCTATCTGTTCCCAGCTTGACCAAAACAAAATGACTTGGGAGGTTTACCTACACTACAACCCATTATCCATTCACATCTTTTTCCTTTTACACAGAAACTTGAGAATTATGTATGGATTATTTTGATTGTGTCGAGATCAGTGCGACATTCCTGTTAGTATAGAGGAAAATTTAGGAAAAATGTAACAATTTTTTGTAAATATGGTTACAACTATTTAAGACTTTATACACAGTAAATTCAGAAATAACTGATATTCACCTATTGGTTTTATGACCTGGAGCCCTCGCTTAACATTTTAGCAAAAAATACACATTTTATGCTTTTATCAGGTTCCAAGTTTCGCTTTTTTTAAGCACAGTTAGTTAACTATGACTGCCATTTGCCTGACAATACAATGTGATAAGGGGCGGGTGTTACACAAAAGAGGAACAGAAATGACTGATCCACCAAGACACAGTGCAAACATGTAACTTTGTGGCCAAAGAGCAAATTGTGAGCATATGTTAATGCACCTTCTCTGCACCGGCCGCCTGCCAAAATAGTAATCAAGACAAAGGAGATGTGATATAAGAGGGAAAGAAAAGCAGGTTGTTAGCTCCACCCCCACCCCAAACACACACACACACACATTGGAGAGACAGACCATTTCTCAGCCGCCTCACTGCTCTCCATTGGCCCTGGAGGGGGCACAGCGGCCCCTACATCTGTCTCCCAGGCCCACGACAGACCTGGCTGCTGCATCCAGACCCAGCAGATCACACGAATCATCCTCAATTAATGTGAACCATCAGGCGTTCCCTTGCTGCTTCTATCACTCCACCCCTCTTCTTTGAGGCATCCCCTCGAGCTCAGTGCTAGGCCCGCTGAGTTTTACACATTGACCACGGCTACGGTTCCTTAGCACAGTTGGGTGAGGCAAGCCAACGTTATTGTGTATGCTTTGTGAAAACTGACAGGGAATCAATACATCAGTCCAGACCCAGACGTTGCTCACATGTAAGTGCTGCGAGGCGGTTCTTCAGAGGCTCTGAACTCTGAGAACAGCCGACTTTGCTCTTCAGCGCACCGGGGCCTGAAATGGCTTCCATGTGCCGCCCCATGTGCACCTCTGCTGGGCTGTGGCCAAAGGACTGTCCTTTCTCCTTTTTAAAGATGCCAAGGGACAGCGTTAAAACAAAAAGGCTGGTTGATGGTTGTGGTGGAGTTCAGGGCGGCTGGATGATTCAGGGGTTAGGGGACCCTTTTTTTTAATGACGGGTTTGTTTTCAAACACAGATAATGAAAAAAGACAAGTTAGTGGGAAAAGAAACGGAAGGCCACCTGGAACATGGGATGTGCCAGATTGTGACTCACTAGTCTACGGTAAAGTCCTCTGTAATAACCCCCACTGACCCCCCTCCCTATCCTCGCAGCCTGCAACGGCACTATAAATCTCACTCCAGTCGATTAGTGTGCCCTTAGCAACAACTAACACAGTCATGAAATTTTAACCAAAGCCATGAGTTAAATCAGGTTGAAAGGTGAAGGTAGTGTATCTTGCGGCCTGTTGGCTGATCAGTGTGTCTGGTCTGGTGAAATAAGCCCTGTGGCCTCTTCACATTTACTCACATCAGAGCCCAGCAAGCTCTACCTTCTGGCCGTATTGAGCATAATATTGACCAAGGCAATGCCCTTTGCATGGCTGTTAATTAAATGATGAAGTAGGAATCAAGAACTGTTCCAAGTTCTAATCAGGAATATGAGCTGGTACAGAGGGTCCTGTCTAGGCTTTAGTGAATTACCTGTGTTTCCATGTCTTTAAACAGACTTTCCTCCATCAATGCTAAAATGAGTGGCTGTCATCCTTCAAAAATTAAAGATTGAAAAGATTGCATTTGCCATATTTATTGAAACTTGTGCACAAATGAACAATATTAAAGTTAATAAATGACAGTAAAATATATCGCAACATGATTTGGGCCATCTTGTCTATTGTATCACCAGCAAAGTGTAAGTGCAAATCATAACTAAATCATAACCAGAACACTTTCAGAGAGGCATCACCAGTGTGCTATTCTTTGCACAATACTTATCCCAGAGAGACAGTGTGGGAAAGTTTACGAATAAAACTTTTGGCTGCTGTTTGTTATTTTTCTGCTATCTAATGTATTGGAAGACATCTGTCATCTGACATCCACACAATACTGTAAGCTACCACAGACTGTTTGTTCCTGAGTATTTTTGATAAAGGTACAGTTCATTAAGGGATTGATTTATTTGTCAAATTCCTGTCCCACTAATAAACAAACCACAACATGATATAATTGTGAATGACTGGTCCACTGGAATACTGCTCTGTCTGTCTCTCATTACAGGATGACATGTTTTTACTGTTGCATTGTTAATTTTGCATTGGTGTCATCTTGTACATCAGCAGACAGCCGATGTATGGTAGACTGCCATCTTGCTATAAAGATATAACTTAATTTTTCTGCAGTTTAGGAAACATCAAAAATTTATGGTGGATACACCAGGTCAAATGCAAAAGTAACATATTCTTTTGATGTGCTGAGCATAAAGGAGGAATTTAGATTCATCATAGAGTGTTAATTTCAACCTCTCTGATTCTTACAAATGTCCTCCACCCACATCTGGACGTAGCTACTGATTTCCCTGTGGTCCATCACAGGGGAAGAAGTAGAGCTGGTTGTTCACACATGACCTCTGACCTGACACTGGGTAGCCAATGGGGAAGCAGCCTGTGTCTTGGGAGCTCTTGCCCTCCTCTGATCTGATGGCTCCAGGCAGTGGGCTATGCGTGAACCCATCCCCCATGGCACCCCTCGCCACTAGATTATCTGCATTATTCATACGGCTTGAGATGGGGTGGGGAGAGAAACAGAATATGGAAAAAGAAGCACCAAGGTTCAAGACCTACTCAGATCATAAGGAACTTTTGCTTAACCTCCCTTGAAGTGGCAAACACAGGGATAGAGCGTTTTTTTAAAGGAACTAGATCTGAAAGCAGGACTGTAGATCAATGGGGATTCCCCCGTGGCTTGGTGGAGATCGCATTCACTGCAAGGTGATTGGAGAATCAATGTGGTTCCCATGATTCACTTTGCCATTGTGAGAGCTGATCCTCAATATTGCAAGTGAATCTGTCTTGATTGGTTGAGTTGCCCTTATGTTAATGTAGAACCAGTGTAGTGTCATCGTACACAGATTGTCCAATGCACATTGTGCCAATTTAAATGTTTACGTGAAAGTGTAAATCAGAGGTGTTATGACACAAGCTCTATGAGGGTCAGACATTTCCCATTTAATCTACTGTATGAAGGTACAGGTCAATACAATAGATTTATAGCTAATATTTTCCTTTCTTTGGTGTCTGCCTTTCATGGCATCTCGCTCCATTGCTTACCAAATACACTCAGTCATTAAATATGATAGGTGATGATTAGTAAAAGGCATATACATGTTAAGCTTTTAATCCCTAATGCACATCATGCAACCTAACAACGATGCACACCCTGACTCTTAATACAGCCCAGCACATAACCTGCTAATTGCATAATTGCCTGATTTGTTTTAACTGACAGTGGTGCCCTGGCCCATGACAAGGCCATCATTTGCTCACCCTCATTGTCAGCAATTTGCAAGGTGGATACCCCACCACACACCCACTACATAACACCCAGCACCACAGTATTAGAGACAGCCATGAATTAAAGAATGCATTGCAGAGGCAGAGATGAATAAATACAGCCGTTGCTAGAATAATTCTGAGAGACACAAAGTCAGGCAGATAAAATAAACTAACAGCAGCAGGCTGTCCACCAGATAAAGTGGGTACTCCATCGTCTCTCTGCTGTAATTATTGGCTAATAGTCATTAACCTGGCAAACAGAGGTTTAGCTGTATTGTTTAAAGGACTCTGGGATGCATAATGACAGACTAATATGTCATAGCACTGGGGGAGATGGGGGAGGGGTGGATTAATGAGATTTTACTGGAGGGAGTGTACAAGAAGAGGTGGGGCACGCCTGGAAAATATAGGGGAAAGAGGGCCACATTAAGCTAATTGGAAGATGAGTGCCTACTTGTAAAAGTGCTTCTAATGGCATATTTGTTTCTCTCACAGCATCACAAGGCTAATGCAGGGGAGTGGAGTTGTGAGACTTACTGTAGTAAGGACTACAGGGGCATGTGTTTGTCTGCAAATGTGTGTCAGCACATACTTTAGATACTCTAATTCTAATTACAATACATGCATTTATATTTCTTCTCATCTTTGTGAAAGTGATATACTGCAAAATATAGTTATTATAAATGGGGTACTGTGGTGGCTTTTAAGATATAGCCATGTCTTGAAAGGCTTCTTGGCATAAAAACCAATCAAGGTTTCCACATGGACTGAACCTTAATCAAGTTTGTCCCTTCACATTCTTTTCTAGACCGATTTGCTCCATTTTCAAATTTGTGTTGACTCTTTGCTCCAAGTCCGACCCCAACCCAAACGCTTGTTGACTGGCCTCCAAAACTCAATTGACCAGAGAACGAAGAGTGCTTGGATAGCCTCCTCTCAGACAGGGTCCAGTGCATAGCAGAACTGCTGACCTGTTCTGACAGCTGACTGGCCCTTCCTAATACTAATGGGTTGCAGTTTGGCCCATGTCATTGTGTTTTGGCTTTGTTTGACTTCATGAGCAGGGAAGTGGAGGCACAAGGTAGGATCAGTAGTGGATAAAATAAATGTCTTATGTGATTGAGACGAGGCTGGATAACATGTGGGTTTGGAGAGTAAAAGCTTTTGTAGATGTATTAATTGACATTACTTATAACATAAGACTAATGCCTAGTATATATTAATTGAGCTGTCATTAAAAGTATCTTCTTTTTAGAAGCTTGTGGTTCTTGTGAATGTTGTTTCAATCTCAATTT
>JAPMOB010208689.1:0-13508 GCA_029875015.1 Lepomis gibbosus
AACACAAACAAACACACACACACACACACATCCACTACATTTTGCTAATAAAAAGTCAGCCTAGATGTGGACACCCATCATAAAGTTGAGGCTCCAAGCTTTCACGGCCATGATTACTACAATTAAAACGATCTTTATTAACTCTCCAGTAACTGACCCACTACTTGACTGATCAACACAAATAACCCTGCTGCTACTACACTCAACTAAACTTTTCATTTAAAAATGATATACTTTGACATTAACTAGGTGTGCATGCATTAAGAAATGAGTCGCAAAGTTGTAAAGCTAACAAATGTTCAATAATGACACGAACATGTTCTATACCCACAATGTACAAAGTGTACAGCACGCAGTGCAGTCAAGTCAGTCACTGAGTATGTGTCATTATCCTGAAACCTGTTTCCTGGTAAACTCTTTATTTCTATTGTGAACAGTATGTTCACCTCTACAACTCTTATCCTTACACGGCAGATGGTCCACTCAGATTCCAGGCTCATCCAACAGGGTGACGAAAGCAACACGCAACTCATCGGAAATATATAGCAATAGCAATGACAGAGCAGGGAGGCATTACTGTGAAGCAATTTCAGAAATTAAACATGGAAATGGAAGTGCTTTCAAACTACACTGCAGCTACGCTGGCTTACCTTACCTTACCCTACTGTAACACCACACTGTGTTAAAGTCATCAGGAATATGTAGCAGAGCAGTAAAACAAAAAGATTGATGACACAAAATACTACACTTTAAATTGAATTTAAAAACTAATTTTGATTAAGTATCTCTTCATTTTGATTTTAAAGGAAAAATTCTGATTAAAATGTTTAAAATAATTTTAATGTACTCAAGTCATTTGGACTTAGTATCTCTTACCAACACGGATGTAGAGGGGACTGAGATGTCCGAGGGTTTATCAGCCATGGGCCACCTGCTGTCGCCAGTCTGTAGAAAACTTGTTGCTAGACACACCGTGACACAGGATCTCTGTAAATCAGACCAGGACTTTTTGTCCAGTTTTATGCTGACTGAAACCCTAATTAAATGGAAGGTCAAGTCAACATGTTCGTTCTCTGTGCTCCCACTGTGAGCAGCATGAGAAGTCCCAGGTCCTAATGCATTGGCTCTATCCCATGACAATCCCAGAGCTGTTCTTGTAGAGGTGAGGGACCACTTAATCCTCTATCCTCAAACCCAGCTCGTAATAAACAGGCTACATTTAATCCACAACACGGAGGAGCAAGGGTTAAGTCTTTATCGCTTGCCATGCCAATGTTCTCCCTTTTACTCGCTCTCACATCCCATCCCGTTGTAAGCGTCATTATAATACTGCTATTGTAAAATCACTGGATTAAAATCTTGACCGATAATCTGCATTAGGTTATAGGAAATGAATCACTACTGCTGCTGAGGCAGAAAATACAATACCAGTAATTTACTAAACAGATGTAAAATAAAATAATAGGGGCTGAAAAATGGCCGATGTATCATCATCTGTCATGAGCTGGTCAGTCAAATGTGAAAAAATATCCTCAGTGGAAATATTCCACAGTGAAGATTCTTTGTATAGTCATCATTCAAAGTTCAGCTTGCTGTGAACAGAAGGTGTCCAGATGAATTGTTCTTTTATTGGGAAAAGTACTGCTGTCTGTGGGCTGGAAGGAGTTTTCCATAACATGTCTAAATGCCAAACTGGCCTTGATTTACTTTATAAATTTGGATGATTTCCTTCTTTATCTTCATCTATGTATCACACTTTGTGACGATTGTGGGGTGCAAAATTTACTGTCTTTCTTCCTTTCCCCATTGTTTGCTGAAAGGAAGGACAAAGGGAGGGTGGAAAGAAAGCTACTTGACAGCACACTTTTAAGGGAAGCCACAAGTATGGCATTGGTTTCAAGATGTATCATTTGACATAACTTATAACTTAACTTAATATTGCTTATTTGTGTTGATGTTGAAACGTACAATAGAGAAAAATATATAAAAAAGCTCTGGCCACGCATATTTTGCAACAGCTGAATGCACTAAAATGAGTAATTCCTGGGTATTACATTTTGATACTGTACACTGCTGCAAAAACATATATATTGGAGATTTACACCAAAAAAGGACATTATTATTGTTTTTGTTGCAGTTTCAAGTTTACAGTGTGACTTTAATCCTTCATCAGGAGCAGGTAGAGACGTCAGGAAAGAGCATAACACCTGTTGTGCCAGCTGATTGTTCAGATGCATCAAGTGTGCTGATGTCAAAGGTCTGAACAGGTTGCATGATAGACCATTAGCACATGTGCAACACCCAGAACTCTCAACATATCAAAAAATTTGCTTTTAGGCCGCTGTACAATAAAGGTTAATATCTGGTGATGGCAAACACTAGAATGCCCCAGTATGTACTGCAATTATTTCTTTTTTTTTTTTAAATTGCTTTCTTAATGAGTTGTCATCCAGACACATTTATCTTTATTTTTTGTCCATGACCACAATCTCTCCCTCACTCTAATAAAGTGTTTTAGCTGCCTAACAATATCTTAACTAGAGTTGGTTTGTCATAACTACGATCCTATAGTTACCACTCACAGATAATGTTTTAAGAAATAATTTCAATGTTGGTATTGGATGTTAAAAAAATGGAGTAATTGAATGTAATCCATTGTTTATCAGAATCGTCCAATGGCAATGTTGTGTCTGGCGACTGGGATAAAATACTATAAATGTGTAATTCTAGTACGACTACTAACTAGTAATAGTGTCCCAACCGCAGCAGTTGGCATTGGTAATGGTTGGTGCCCTCCTGGTCATAGATACAGCTGTTAAAGAGACGGTCACGCATGAGTGACAACATGCCCAGACTGCTCTGTACTGGGTCAGCGGCTGACCATCGCCCATAGGGAGAGATCTTTAACTGGGTGATCAGCCTATTGAATCATTGATTTTCTGTTTGTTTCCTAGACTTACACCTTGGAATGACACCCTGTAAAAAAACAACATACCTTTTGTTGTACTATGATCTGTAACAAACAGGATTTGGTAAATGTTTGATCCCTGCATATAATTTCGTCTTTGGAATTGTAGGTAGAACCGAAAACATAGAAAGCAAACATGAAGGAGATGGTTATCAGCAGCATAATCTGAAATGCATCAAACACCCAGCCCATTAGATAAAGTCTCAGCATCTGTAAACTGTGAGAAACCACACACCATAGAGTCAATGGTCAATCAGTATATGAATAAATAATGAGGGAAAAGCAAGGAAGTGTGATGGTGTATTTCATACCACGGATCCCCACACTAATGCACATTAGAGCACAGATCCTAAATTCTATCCCGAGGACACATAAACAGAAAGACGTGTCAATTTAGTGTTGCACTATGTATAGTGCATATAAGGAGTTGACAGTGTTGACGCTGAAAGGCAAAAGTGTTTTTAACTGTTTCAAATGGCTGCTCTTGAAGGAAGGGCAAAAAGTCTGTTGTAATAGCCTCTTCCCGGCTGCATCCCACTGGGAGGGTTCAGATGATCAAGTGCTTGATTTGAAGCAAACTGACCCCTTAAGTGTCAGCAGGTCTCTAAACTCTCTAAACAACCATTCTTAGATAATGAAAGCGAATAAAAGCTTTCCATATTTTGCTAAGGACTTGCATGAATCCTGACAAGAAACGCTGTGAGCACCTGACGCCTCATTCAAAAAGAGTTTGTTCAAGTTGCGGTTTAAGTTAATTGTTTTAAGGAGAACAAGCACATTTATTTTGTGTTTGTCACTGTGCAGCCTAACTGATGGGAGGAGATGCCATTGGCTGCTCAAAATGTGGGCTGACCAAGAAGACTTCAGTATACCCAATTAACATACAACAGACAACTCCTCCCACACTTTGTGCAGAGATGTGACAGTGGTGTTGGCACTGATGATAGTTGTCAGAGAGGAAGGCGGCAGAGAAAGAGAGAAATGAATGCTCATAACTTGAGTTGTATATGTAATGTTGGCACATCAGTATGCGTACAGCCATGTGCAAGAGTTCCTGTCCATTCAGTTTGCTAGCCTGCATTCCTACATGCCACAGCACCTCAGGACATGGCCATATGCCATCGGCTTGGCCCGTTGATCAACACCGCTCCAGCCTCGCATGACAGCTCACAATGCACAAACACACACACACATGCACACAGTAGTTCCGACAGATGGGTGAAAAGGTGGGCCACGTCATGTGTGAAGTGAACAGAGGGCAGGGGGGTGTTAGCAATTATGGTGAAACAGACTGCAAAGAGAGACAGACACGTGTGCATGTGTTTGTGTGTGCCTGTGCAACAAAAAGGTGCACATTGGCATGTACAGAAATACAAGCAGAGCATAAACCAAAACAACCCTGCACTCTAGACACTGTTGGAGAAACATTTAGACAACCAGCCCATATTGAAGATGGCCTTAATAGCGGACCTGTAATTCTGTATGGATCTCTGCCTTATAGCGTCCATCTGTCCTAAGAAACACACGACACATTTGGAAGACCTAAAGACTTTACTTGACAGGTTGCTGGTTAATATTCAACATACGCCAACCACTATATTTTGCCAAAGTGGTAAAAAAAAAAGTATAAATAAACTTTTATATATATAAAAGTTGAATATGAGACACTTTGTCCAGTGATTGGACAAGCATTTACAAGCTGTATATTAGTTCAACAGGAACATGCTCTGGCTAAGCTGTTGGTAAAGACACGCCACGGAGATCGGTTGGCAACTGTGCAATGTGTAGATATTTCTGAAGCAACCACAGCATGTATGACAAAGATAGGGGGGAGTTGCTCTTAAATCAAGACTGGAGGTCAACCAACATGTGTTTTTAAGTCAGGTACAAGGGTAAAGGGTTCCTTTGCAGGTTATTCTTGTAGAGCCCTCTGAAATTTTATTTTTAACATAGGATAATAAAACTCCATTCAAATTGGAACCATTAGTACTAAACATATTTCAATGTATGTAAAATCTGAAAACAATAATAATAAAAAATAAAAATGGCAGTTCATATTTATTCTGCATTAAACATGTAATCTGGACGCCATTGGCAGGCAGATCCACATTTTACAGTTTCAATTAAAAAATAACAACTATGCATTCTCCAAGCATGTAATAGTTCTATTATTGACTATTCATATGGATCATGGCCTTGATTCAAGGGGCACGGAACACTTTATATAGTCACTGGTAGGTGTGTCTGACAGAGCTGACAGCACTAAAAATATTTATCCATTCTAATGAGAAATTTCTCAGACATACAAAGTATGACAAAAGTATAACAAGTGATAACAAAAGAGTAAAAAATTATAATATTGATATGGGTAACATTTCAAGCCTAATTCTAAATGTTCTCGCAGATTAAAAGAGAGATTAATAGACCAAAACTCTGACAAATATCGATGTAGATACTGTAATCGAGCTGGGTTACCGAGCACGGTCAAAATGTAACTTTCCCATACACTGCTGTCTGATTTTGCAAAGGTGATCCACAGATTTGCCTGTCTATGAACAAATTCATACATTATTTAAATGTTTACAGCTGTAAATGACAAAACAAAAAAAATTCACTTATTAATAACCTTTGAACTTAGAGGGGTAAATTATTAATTTCAACCTGTTTAAAATAGATTTTTTAAAACTATAGTTAACGTTTTACTAAAATAACCTTCCGTGGGAAATTGAGGTGTTTGTGTGTTAAACCCAGGTTGTCAATGTTCATAGCTAAGTTTCAAACTGTCTATTCAGCACAAGTCCTTTCAACAGAGAATTTAAAGGGTATTTTTTACTGAAAACTTTATAGCTTCCCAGTCGGTACACAACATTCATAAAATTTCATAAATTCCATGAAATCATCACATATTCTACAACATCTATGGAATCCAAATGGATCCTTAGAAGAGATATCTCGTATGTTCCTGGAATTCATTTACTGACTTCAAAAAGTCAATAGAGACAGCAGCAGTTGCTGAATGTGCGTAGCAATGGAGACCGAGTGTGGGAGACAGCTGAGAGTGAAAGTGGTGTTGAGAGTGATGAGAATAATCCTCTGTCCATGTAACAGAGATAAAGACACACAGAGGTTTTAGCTCCACACAGGAGATTGACCTCATTACTGGCAACAAGCTCACAAACTAACAGACACACACAGACGCACACAGAGACACACACACACATGCTGCAGAACCATACATAAGTTGCAAAATATAAATGTGTTTGACCAGTATTCTTACTGTCAATGACTCATAAAGTGAGTGTGTGTGTGTGTGTGTGTGTGTGTGTGTGTGTGTGCAGAGTGCTGTGTGTGCGTGTGTGTAATGAACAGAACACCCCAACCTTGATCAGAAGCGGAAAAAAGGAGCGCTGCCCCCTCCACTCTCACATTCATCAAGAGAGTGTGTTTGATCTCTCAGCCACATCACACATGTGCCCTCCAATCAACCGCTGCTGCCTCTAAGGCCCCCTTTGGCCTGCCTACACACACACACACACACACACACACACACACACACACACACACACACACACACACACACACAAGAAGGGAACGTCCCACACAGAACCCATTAGGACTTTTGATTAAATTTGAGTATAGCTCAGGTATAAAGGCCATGGCCAGTGCAGCTTCATTCAAGTGTGTGTGGTTGTGTCTGTTCATGCATGCACAAGAAAAAAGAAAGCAAAAAATGAATGACTGTAAAGCCTTCTAACCTTTGTAATATAGATCCTAACTACTGCCAAGGGAGGTTAAAACCTAAAAGGGCTCCATAACACTTCATAACTCTGACTTAAATGAAACAACTACAACTCTATATCCATTAGAGTGACACACACACACACACACACAAATCCACACACTGTCTTTAGAAGTTGGCAAGGCAACCAAGGTCATTAGGTTTATTTCCATTGGCAGAGAAGTGTTTTTGGCAGCCACAATCTGCCCGGCAACACTCGCATTTATCAGAATAAACAAATATGATTGGAGGAGAGTGTACCGGTAAAAAAGGCAGAAAGATACAATACAATAAAACAAAGAGAGATTAGAACTTAACAGTGTTTCATTTTCGGTAAACAGCGGCCACTATGCAAAGACAAAAGCGTAATGTAATACAAAACCTTGGGGGGGATTTTGCCTTTTTCTGTGCAGGCATGTTGACTCGTCATAGCAGTTGCAGCTAATGATAAGTCACTTCCAGTGAGGCAGCATACACAACAGCAGGGCCCTATAACTGGCACACCTAAATGGAATGCAGCCCTTATTTATTATATATATTATTATATATAAATTATATTATATTATATTATATTATTTATTCATTGCACTGGTCCCTCCACAATTAAAATAATGTGAAAAGGGTCCCCTTACCATCAATGAGTAAACAGTAGATATCTGCCTCTGGTGCTCTATGCTAACAGTATGCTATAGTGTGTTGACCAACAGTAGATTTTATAATGTAAATGTATTGAGATATGGTATAGCTATAATCACTAGGATTATCCAGTGAGAGTGAAATGACTGACCTCTTTATACAGGGTGTGGACTCAATAACAGCAACACCTGTGCAATAATTCATGATTTGTATGAGACAAGAAATCCAGATAGTTTTGGTTTTATTTGACCAGGTTTAAAGAGTACTCCATGCACCCCAATCCAAATGGATTACTTTCTATTAAGAAAAGTGTACACAGTGTGTTATCTGGATTATAACTACAAACTAAACTCCGTAAACCTCCATTTTATTGGGGTGGAGGAAGGAACCTTAGACAGACTTTCCAAAATGTGGACAAATCAAACCTGCATGGCCAGACACCACTAGAGAGAAATGAGAAATCACAATTTCTGTCTTCTGTTTGATAGTGGTTAATAGAGAGGGGGCAAACACCAAAGGGAAATGGAGACTGGGTTTAGAGCTGAAGCGATTCAGCAGACATAAATTAATCTGTACTACTTCGATAACAAATTAAACATCACATCTAGAGGAACATTAACCTATATTTAATAACTTTAGTTATTGTAAATTGTGAGGATTAGCTGCTATTCTTTGTTTTAAGTTATCATAAATTGAGCATGTTTGCCATGGCAACTGGAGCAGCCGGTAGCTTCTTCAAACTTCCCTAAACTTTTGTTTTTCATCAGCTTTTTGGCTTAAATGCTGCAACATGTGTTATGACCCGAAACTATTTATTGGAAAAGGACGATGAGGTTTTTGAATTAAAGAGCAGCAGACCTTAGATGATGCACCCGGCCCGATCAACCGGACCAGGTTCTACAGCGGGTGTGGTGATCACCCAGAGGAAAGAGAGCCGAGAAAGGAGCCTTATGGCCCAGCTTGGACTCTTAAAAGGTCTGGTCTGGTCAAAATTGGACTCATATTGGCCAAGCAACAGGAAATTGGACCATGTTCTGAGTTGTAAAGAGTGCAAGACTCCGGCAAGATGAGAGGACTCTTGTGTTTCCACCAATGATGCATGGTGCTCAAACGCAGTTAAAGTGGACCGTGTTTCCCAAACATCAGACTTTTATGTGAAGGTGAAACAAAATTATCAACTTGTTGCTGCCGTTTCAGTTCTCACAGACGCAAATTCAAAAATGCACTGTGGAGAGCTCTGGGTGTGTACATGTATGCATATATTGTTTTATTTTATTTTAAATGTACCTTGTTGTGCCTTGATGTTTGGACTTTGGAGTGTCAGTTGAGGAAAACGAGCTGTATGATGGCATCAGCTTGGGCTTCAAGAAATTGTGATGGGCACTTTGAATTATTTTCTAAACTGAACGATCAATCAAGAAAATACTCAACAGATTATTTATAATAAAATTCAAAATGTAATAAATACAAAGCAATAATAATTACATTTATAACTAGCATTTATTTTCCTATACTGAATGATTTTCTCGTTCCTTATGTTTATTTTTCTTTGTTCCTGAATCATCAATAAGCTGCAAAATTTGATTTGTCCCACAACTGACACAAAATGACCACGGCACACTGTTTCATTTTTGTAAAGACAGGAAGGGGAGTGGTGGGCAGTCAGACATTTCACAAGTAAGGAGGCAAGCCTTTATGATATGAGCCCTTCCTCTGAACCTTTACTGTATGAGCATGCAACAGGGAGAGAAATTACCTGCTTCCTGTCCAATTCATGTGGTTCAAAAATGTCCAGCAAATATAAATGAGCTAATTGTGGCCTTTTGATGATGAACCTTTTGCAGTGTGTGTGTGTTGTTCTTCTATGTTATTCTTCTGAGCTCATAAAGCATTTCTTGTAGTCGTTAGTTGGGGTTAGATAAAGGCAAGCAAATCCACGACGAGTGGAAAAGCAGGGTATTAATTATACTAAATGGAGAAAGATGGTGCTGACTGCTCAATAGTGAACAATAACACATGTACACCAGACATGAAATGCTCAATCACACATAACAGCACATGTTTGAATATGAATTTAATTTTCCAAGTTTTTGATCAAAAAGCAACCTCTGTGTATTCCTCTCATTATATCACACTGTATCTGCAGCATACACACACTCTGCAACAATGATGCTGCTGCCATCAGACAAATGTCCTGTTGGAGATTGGACTAGTGTTCCCAGCTTAGCACCCCCACAGCAGATGTCCAATCATCCTAATATAATAGCAGGAACAGAACAACTCAGTGGCTAAGGCCTCAGATTAAAACTATCTGCATCCCGGAGGATAAAGCACAGCGGCGATGCAACAAACTAATACGAGCAAGATGAGGTGAGATTTACTGATGTGTCGCACTGCAAAACAAGTTATACAGCTGGCTCCTACAACGGCCAAACCAAACACACAAGGACAGAAGAATATACCCAGCTGGCAACTAAACTAAAGAAATAAGAGAGTGCTTCTGCAAATAATGACAAAACAAAAACCTTGATTTTGAAACCTGAGTTCTTAGTAAATGCAAAAAACATTAATTAAATATATATATATAAAATGTATTTAAGTGTGGACACAATTTCATTATTAAATGCATACATAGTAGCGGGTTCTCCACACTTACTGTAAAGTTCAATTCTGGTGTATTTCAATAACTACATACTAGAGCATGTTAGGAACCCTTTATAGTAGCAACCAAATGATTATAGTCTATGTCTGTGGAGCATGTGGAACATCAATTAAAAAGTGCAAGATCCAGAATGAAAGTCTGTCAGTTGTTCCGTGAGCTAAACCGTGCTAATCGAGTTGTCCAGCTCACATAGCTAGCATTATGGGGAATGCAAATGAGTTAGTTATAAGTTAGAGCTTGAAGTTGCGCCTGTAGCATCTTTGGAAGCTTCCCCCAGTAAATCATTGCAGCTCTGCACAAGTACAAGTGGATCAGTCGAAAAACTACCTACATGATAGCTGATGCTTAACAGCATCACCTGCATGTGTCTAGACGAGGGTTGAACCAGACTTGGGTTGCAGTGTTGGAACAGCATCTGCTTGTGGATTCTGACCTGGACAAAGTGAACAGCCACAGCCACAGATTGCTTGAGACTGTGCATATGTACATGACCATACTCTGTTGTAGTGAAAACATATTCAAGCATGTGCTCAAAATGATTCAGTCCGATCCAATCTTTCTTCACATATGCATGGTTTTTGTAATTACCAATCTCTTGTCATTGCACTGAACAAAACTGATACCCCCAAATGGTATTATTCGAACCCTGAAATTTGCATCATTTGCTTTTGTTTTGTTGCTCTTTTGTGTGAATTTGATCCTTACCTTTAGTAATGGTTTGACAGTGATTGGTTTCAGCAGCGTATCGAAGGCCGGGGAAGGTTTTTTTGTGGAAAGCGAGGTGATTTTACTCGTACACATAATTTGAGAGGCAAGTTCAAATCCAAACCAGAAGCCTTGTCCATCTAATTCTGGCTCTACTGTACATGCACTAACATCAGCTAACTTTTGTATGTCATGTTAGCTTCCAGGGTCACTATCCAATTGACTGTCCATTGCAAAACAAAATGACTAGCCAAAGAGAAACATTATCTTTTCCTCCTCCTCCTCTTGTTCGGTCTCTGACCTTCTGCAAGGAAGGATCATCCCACCGTCTGGCACAGTTTGCCACAGAAGCAGGATTTATGAAGAGGAAATTGCAACTGGCAAATGGGTAGGGTGGAAAAAAAGGGCCCCCCGGGGCAGAAGAGACGGGATGGAGAGAGGGACGGACAAAAGCAAATATTTGACAGGGACACGGAAGAACTAATAGTTGGATTTGACCTCCTGGTGAACCTTCATTGTCTTTGGAAAGGCAGCAGAGTCTCTGATGAAAAAAAATCTTACCCCCAACAAATAGGTAATGAGTGGTAATGAGAGACAATGAGTAAGAGAGGGAGAGAAAGGGGAGGGGAGGAAGATGCAGATAATGTAAGCCAGACGTGGACAGAGAAATTACACAGAAAGAGAGGAGGGAAGAGAGAGTGAGAGCAGCTGCAGCAGGGCTGAAAGTGAAGCTGAGAAGGTGCCGGACTGCGGAGGGAGCATCCAGGGAGTTGGGTGACGAGAAACACTGTCCGTTTGTGGCCACTGATAATACTTTCCATCCTAGCTGGCTCTATGCGGGGGTCTGCTGTCTGTGTGTGTGTGTGTGTGTGTTTGCAGGCCCTGTGCGAGCTGCTGATTCCCCTGATTGCAGGCTGGCGCCCTGCTGGCGAGCCCCCGCACACTGAAATTAAATCCACTCTGCTCCGTTATAAATTATAATGCTTTACAAACAACACCCCCACCGGGAAACCCAGGAGAGGGGGGGAGAGAGGAAGAGAGAGACACGGAGAGAGAATGGTTGGTGTTAGAGCGGAAGGAGGAGTAAAGGAGGATTGGAGGTGTATGAATAAAAAAATGTGCAAAGCAAAATAATGAAGACAGAAGAAGATGGTTCCTACAAGAAAAGAGTGTTTTCAGCTAACTGAATTGTGGATTTAAGCCCTAAGTAACATAAAAGATAAATGACAAAACCAGCTTTTTAAGCAATGGATCACAGCTAAATAATAAAGCAGTGGTATACAAAAAGGAGAAAATGTAATTAAATCAGGAAGGTCAGGAAATGGAGACTGAACTGCACTTAAACCCAAGTGTTTATTCTATTAATGAACCCGACTTAAATTTAGATTACAGACTTGAAAAATTTAAAAAGCCTTACCTTACAGCGGAGCAAAATGAAAAGCCATTGTGAATGTGAACTAAACACACAGAGCAGATACAGCAGAGATGTGTGTGGAGGAGATAAAAACGTGAAAGAAAGGCTCTAAAACTGTTGGGTGGGTGGGGAGGGGGATGAAAGCCTCAGCTAAATGGACCTTGTGGTGCCAGAGAGGCAGCGTGTCCTGCTGATATCCAGCTAGACTGGCACCATATGACCGGGTCGGCGCTGTGGTAGTCAACAGAGAGCTAATATGTCGGACCTACAGTTACTTTGGAGGATGATAACCTGTTAGCATGGTGCCAGGCTCATCTCAGTCAAATGGGTAAGAGACGGAAAGAGAATGATAGTGGGTGTCAGCACTCCTCAGCTCTAAGTGTGAGTGAGCGTGGATGTGTGTGTTTCTTCAGGGTTTGTTGTATATTTGTAGTATATGTTGGGACTAAAGTTCAAATAAATACATGAAAATTTTAAGTTGATGAAACAATGAGCAGTCACCGGAAAAATCATTGACAAGATTTCTCATATTCAATTTATGGTTAAAGTTCTTTCCTTCCAAACAAACCATCCATCATCCATCGTCAACCGCTTATGCTGCGTACAGGGCCCCGCTGGAGCGGGGGGGTACACCCTGGACATGTCGCCAGTCCACCAAACAAACATTCAGGATCAAATATTCACTAGTTCCAGTTTGTCAGAAGTGAAGCTGTGTGGATACAAGTTACTGTAATAAGGCTAAAATGACAAACATTCTGTATTTCCCACTTCTCACATCACTGCTGGTCAGACAAAAAGGTGTCACCTCGGGCTCAGGGAAATTGTGATGGGAAAATGCAAATAATTAAAACAAAAGTGCTTCTCTGTTCTATACTGTATGTTGTCAAATGGCACCTAGAGGGTCCAAACAACACATATCTGCTACCTGCACAGCATCTTACAGGCTTTTGTCAGCTGTCAGAGGTGATAATCTAACTGTTACATCTTGCTGTGTTCAGTTGAATTATATTGTACAATTGTGTTCATATGCAATATTTCCCACATCTCACCACACTTACACTGTCTTACTACAGTATATTGAGCAGTGTTGGGAACGTTACTTGAAAAAAGTAATTAGTTATAGTTACTCACTACTTGTTTCAAAAAGTAACTGAGTTAGTAACTGAATTACTCTGTAATAAAAGTAACTCGTTACCAGGGAAAGTAACTATTTGCGTTACTGTTAAAAAAAATACTCTGCTGCTTCATCGAATCTGTTTAGCTGTTGTGTGTGTGTGTGTGTGTGGCGCGTGTGCTGGCATGTGTGTAACTGGCTCTGATTGGCTAACAAGAAACATGACTCTGC
>JAPMOB010208692.1:0-25334 GCA_029875015.1 Lepomis gibbosus
GAGATTCTTTACTGTAACCAGCTACCTAATGTGCAAAACATATTTCTACATCAATGTGCATGCAGAACAGGTTTTACTATCGTATGATCGTATGTATTTTAATTTAAATACATGCAAATACACGTTTTGTTGTCGTTTAGTTTATGGTTTGCCATTTACAGTGTGTGCTTCCATTGGCGCTGACATTGTTTTGTGACGTCATTCAGCTGCTACTCGTGAAGTCGGGGTACAAATTTTTTCTACGAGTTCACAAGTAGAAAATCCGACTTCAAGTGGCGTTCCAGGATAGTTTTTCTAGTTGGAGGTCGGAAATTTCCCAGTTTCGAGTTGCCTGGAACGTAGCATAAGTTCTGTGTCAGTGACGCTGCCGCTAACCTCTTGAAAACCTTAGGCAAAGTCGACATGTGACCAGTCCAGTCGTCCGAGTACACTACCACATCATCTAAGTAAACATTACAGTTTTGGACAGTCCCCAATACCATATGCATCAGGCGCTGGAATGTTGCAGGCGCATTCGTCATCCTAAAGGCATTACAAACACAGAGATATCAGATGCACGAGGGGTTAATGGCACCTGCCAGTACCCCTTTAGCAGATCTAACTTAGTGATGTACTCCGCAGGACCAATACTTTCAATGCAGTCCTCCATCCTGGGTAAAGGGATCAAGTCTGGGACTGTCACTGCGTTTACCTTACGAAAGTCTGTGCAGAAACGTGGCGTACCGTCGGACTTAGGAGTAAGTAAACATGGGGAACTCCACGGGCTACAGCTGGGCCTGGCTAGCCCATTCTGTACTAGTAATTGACTTCCTCTTTCATAATTTCTCTCGTAGCCAGAGGACAACGATATGTATGCTGCTTAAAGGGGGCAGCTGCCCTAAACGTCAATATCGTGACGGAGTATAGTGGTCTGGGACGGCACATCGCTAAACTGCATCAGTTCATCGCTAAACTGCATCAGTTCTTCTTCTACACGTTTGTAGGCATATCATCTGGTGTATGATTAAAAACTTATGCTAAACAGGTGCTAATGATCATTAATTGAAACAGAAACAGCTGTGTTGGAGGACTACAACTGGGTGAGGAACAGCCAAACTCAGCTAACAGTGAGGTTGCTGAAGACAGTTCACTGTCAGAAGTCATACACCATGGCAAGACTGAGCACAGCAGCAAGTCACAAGTTATACTGAATGGGGGGTTTCTAGATGTGCTGACCAAGCTATTTTGAAGAAGCACAAAGGAACAGGCAACGAATGTCGGCCAATGAAACTTACTGCAGCAGATGAAAGAAAGGTTCCTTGCAAGTCTGGAGCTGCATTTCTTCAAACAAAGTTGGGCATTTGGTCAGAATGAATGGTCTCAGTACAGATGCATACTTCTCTTACTTAATTCATCATGCAGTACTATCAGGGAGGCATCTGATTGGCCGAAAAATGTATTCTGCAGCATGACAACGACCCCAGACATACATGGAAAGTTATTAAAAACTATCTTCAGCGTGAGGAAGAAGTCCCTGAAGTGATAGGATTGTCCCAAAAGAGCCACAGTCTCAACATTAAGTCTGTCTGGGATTACAGGAAGAGAGAGAGAAACAACTCAGGCTGCCGAAATTCACAGAAGGATTCTGGGGAGTTCTCCAGATGTTTGGGCCAACCTACCTGCAGAGTTCCTTCAAACACTATGTGCAAGTATACCTGGAAAACTGATGCTTTGAAGGCCAAGGGTGGTCACACCAAATATTGATTTGAATTTCTTCTGTTCACTCACTTTGCCTTTAGTTAATTTATAAATGCAATCTATTGACATGTCTGTTTTTAAAAGCATTCTTACTTTACAGATTTTTCCACACCTGCCTAAAATCTTTGCACAGCACTGTTTATCAAAAAGGCCTGTGAGCCAATTTGAAACGTTAGTTTCCCCCTTGTTGGAGTGCTTGTGGTTGTAAGCATGTGTTGGCATCAATGCATTTGCTCTAGTGTGTACATAGCGGTACATAACCGATCCTCTTCCTGCTGATGGGGCAAGTTTTACTTCACCTACTGTCTGAAACCTCCTAAGCCAGTTAAATCACTACATTGTGTTTGGACAGATCTGCCCCTGTACACGCTAGGCTTTCAACTCAAAAGTTTAATGTACTGTACTCACTGTTATATTGTTAATCCTATGATTAATAATTTTGCTGAACTCACCATGCACCCACCTTTTCTCCAGCATTTGGAGTTCAGGAAAATCATGAAGATAGACACAATAGTCACCGAATGGCGTCCTCCAGAGGTAAAAACCTACAAACCTAATAAATTATAACCTTTTTCTCAAATTAATGTGTCACACATTGTCTTCTTCACAAATACTTCAGACTGATGAAAGCAGCTTTTAAAATGACTGCTGTTTACAGGTGATAGAGAAGTATCTGTCAGGAGGGATGTGTGGTTATGACCGTGAGGGTAGTCCCGTCTGGTACGATGTCATCGGACCTGTGGATCCCAAAGGCCTCTTCCTGTCTGCCTCCAAGCAAGACTTCATCAAGTCCAAGATCAAAGACTGCGAGGTCCTGCAGAAGGAATGTAACCTACAGTCACAGAGGGTAAGTCCCGTTCACTTTTGAATCTATTATGCAGGCTGAGGTGTAGTGGTGTTTATAGAACTGGAGGAAGCATGTCTAGCACAAAGAAATAAAAATGTGCCAGGATCACGTGTCCACCCTAGCAAACATCCTGAGACACCACACAAGGTGTTGAGAGATTAATCCAAGGAGATGCCAGATAATTACTGGTGTAGGAAATAATGAAAATCTGCCTCACACATAAGGATTAATTTTTGGACTCATATTTATGTTTTTCTTGTGAAATACTGTTCAAAATTATCTAAATAAAACAATCTGGGATGTTAACACGATGCTTCAATTGAACCACTCGCACCTTTTAGACAACTTGTCACAAGTAGACCTGGCTTAAGTGATTTTAAGCAATACATTTTGGAAACCACTGCAGTAGATTATTTTCCTCTCTCAAGCGGTACCTAAGAAAATAATAATAATCTGCCTCTAAGGCTTACAAATTTCGCATTTTAATAACAATTTTTATAAATTAATTTTTCTCTGTCAGATTTATTTAACACTCAGTTTAACCACATTACATTCATTACAGTTGTGGAGCAATCTAGGGTTCAGTGTCTTTCTCAGGTTTTCTGGTCAGGAGGAGCCAAGAAAGAACTACCAACCCTAGAATGAATGGCTGTCTTCTCTACCACCTGAACTACAGGTTGTGTTTTATGATATTTTTTTAGTTTCACTGTTTAAATGTTCCTTTCTTTCTGTCACTGTTTCCAATCAGCTGGGGAAGAACGTGGAGTCAATCACCATGATCTACGATGTTGAAGGTCTGGGTCTGAAACACTTATGGAAGCCTGCTATAGAAACATATGGAGAGGTATAGCGACACGCACATGAAAGGGTAGACAGAGCTCACAAAACTAAGACGTGAAGCAGAACATTGGGATGGTCGACTTCTCCAAATACAGTCTGTTGCCCTGTGTTTCCAGATCCTCCAGATGTTTGAAGACAACTACCCAGAAGGCTTGAAACGGCTCTTTGTCATTAAAGGTACATTTGTCCTTCCTCCATGAATACATGTTGCAGTAAATGAATGATAGTCTCGATCAGGGGAGTAAATAATTGATTCCGGTTGCATTTCTGTATTTGTCTTTGTTTTTTATTATTATCATATTCTGCTTTTGAAAAAACAGAGTTTTGATTGTTGCTGCCTCAGTTAGCAGTGCCATCTGGTTAACACCTTTACGTTTTTTTTCTCCTGCAGCGCCCAAACTCTTTCCTGTGGCCTACAACCTCGTCAAGCACTTTCTGAGTGAGAACACAAGACACAAGATCTACATCCTCGGCGGTGAGACACTGTAGAATATTTTACCCAAATACCAAATTCACTGAAAAATCAAAACCACCCCACCTTCTGAAGAATTGACGGTTGTTGTTTCTCTGGTCTGACAGCTAACTGGCAGGAGGTTTTACTTAAGTACATAGATGAAGAAGAGCTGCCGGCAATATACGGGGGGAAACTGACGGATCCTGATGGAGACCCTCGCTGTCGGACCCGGGTGAGTCATTAAATCAAGAAGTGCACACTTATGGGTGCTGTTCTTTTGGTGCTGAGGTGGGCTGATGATGAGTTGGAAGAGACACGTCTCTGTTGCAGATGCTGTGTAATTATTCTGAGATTCTAACAATACTTGGAGATGTGCTCAATGACACATTCATGTTATTCACTTATTGGTAGTGACCTGAACTTGTGAAATAAGTCCTGTTAAATAAACAGGATTCTGACAGTGGATCTTTTTGTTGTCATCAAGCCTTTGATTGATGAAGCCTTTATTTTCCGCATGTAAGAAATTATGTAGACCACAAGGAAATATTTGAAGTCTTTCATTTCCTCTTTATAGAGCGTGAAAGTCCATTTTTGGCTGATGTGACTGATAACCTGTGAAGTCTGCCCTGTTAATAGCAGCTGTTCCCGTAATGACCGCTACCATTGGCCTGGTATCATTGCACTAAGTCTCCACTTAATGTATGCTTGTATTACTATTTTATCTTTAATATTACTTGATTAGTAATTTTTAAAGTACTGTTGAGTTCTTAGTAAGTGTTCTACCTGGTTGGAGATTTCTCAGATGGAGCAAAGCTGTCTGCTGTTAGTTTTCTCCCCACATGTCATTTGATCTTACTTAAGTAAAATCAAAAATGTGCACCAAAGTATTGTCATGATATGAAAAACATATGTATTTTCTTGGAATAAGAAATTTAAACAGCGGAAATGTATAATTTTATGGTGATAATATGATTAGACCAAATGTCTCCAAAGGCACAATGTTCTTGTTTTTAAGTGGTATGAGGCAACTTTACAACAGAAGTAACAAACAGTTTTGCAATAGATACAAGTCTGCAACAACAGCTGATCAGCCCTCCTGTAAAATCAGGCCTGCAGCTCAGTGCTGAAATAGGCAACAGTACGCTTGCTTTGGAGTACTTTCATAAATATATCAAGTCGATTCTGTTTGATAGACTTGTGAGTCCTGCCCTGTAGTTCTTCCTGTGCTCGTGTAGTTTGGCAGCTTACAGCTTTGCTTCTGTGAGAGACTGGCAGGCAAATATGCATACTGTGCACTTGAAATGTTGTGTTTATATTTGACTGGCAAACTATGTTTATGTGAGGCCCCTTCCCACCAGTTTTTCCTGTTTGTCTCGGCCAAGCAGAAAAAATAAAGAAATGATTTGCCTAAATAGGGATAATGCAAGGCAGCATTCTGGCTACAAACTGGTCTAACTGAACAGAGGAGATCAGATGTTTTCAAAAACACTGCATTATAAAATGTTAACGCTGCTAACAATGGCTGTAGTAAGGGTCCTGTTACACATGAACGAGCAGGTCAATGACAAAGCAAAGACTATTCGGGACTGGCTGTCCATAGCAGTGTGAATCACTACAGCTGCACACATGCTGAATACAGTTTCTCTCTGCCATACAGATACCAGTATAACAAGTAACTGATGCAAAAAGCATGCAGTTTGTGGGTTGCTCGGTTGCATTGAAAATATATGGTGTGCTGTGTGAATGACAACAGAGGACATTTTACTGTATCAGCCAGAACATTGCAAATTAATAACTTCAAAGATAGAAGGAAAACTCCCACTGCATCCCCGCTGCAATCCTGCCTCGCTGCTTAGAAGTGGCCTCAGCTTAAGAGATGTGTAGCTGCATCAAGCAAAAAGAGAACTGCAGAAAGAGCAGCTTGAGTAGTCGCGCGTCAGTATAATACTCTAGACTGACCCTGCGTTTGTCACTGTTCTTGTAGATAAATAATTGGGCCCAGGACAGATGAGGAACAGGAAGAGAAAAATTCATTTTGGCTGCATTCAAGATTCAAGAAACTGAGATGCTCAGCTTCTAAGTGTTTTCTTTTTTCTACCATTTTTAAAATAAACATTTAGTTAGCTAGCTGTGTGTCCTTGACATTGTACTGTATTATTTTAGGTTGTAGGAACTGTATTGTCTTGTTAAAGGGATAGGTCAGTATTTGGAGGGATAAGTTTATTGGCTTTTGCCCAGAGTTAGAATAGAAGATTAATACCACTCTCGTACAGTTAAAATGCAGCAACAGCCAGGAGACAACTGGCTTAGCTTAGCTAAAGACTGGAAGCAGGGGGGGAAACTCGTAAATTTTCCCCCCACCAACTTTGTGTCAAGTCCTGCCTAATACTGTGACTCTGACTGGCTAAACCTTAACCTTAGCCAGCCTTAAGCACCAGTGGCAACGAGGACTAGCCAGTCAGAGGCAGAGTTATCAAAAATCTGGTTGGGGAAAAAGATCACGAGTGGCAAAAGTTAGCCTGGAATTCACTCCAGGAAGTCACTGCTCATGGTCAGGAAATAGTCTGCCACATGACTTAACACAAATGACAAATCATCATTTTTACACTGGTTTGTTGCTAAACTAAGCAAATTTTCTCCTGGCTTTAGCTTCATATTTACGGCTGGCTGTAGCCTTAAGTGGTTTCAATCCTCATATCTAATTCTCCACCAGAAAGAGCGTGAATTTCATATAGTGTAAAATGACATGATGCCCAATTCCTTTAAGAATCAGGCATTTTGAGTCTTTTTTTGCATTTTGCAATTTGTTTGCAAAATGCAAATAAAGACTCAGTAGAATTCAGAGAAACATTGGTCCAATCTCTACGTGTGCATTTTTCTGTATCTTTAAGGCTCATTGTTGTTGGTTAAAAATCTAATCTGAAAAAATATATAAAATTTGAATAATTAGTTTTACAGTGAAAATTTTCTGAGCTGTTAATGTCGTAGTAGGATACTGACTGTTTCAAAATGCAGCGATAAGTGCTGCAGTAAAGATATCTTTTTACATTTAATCTCAGTGATCTGCTTCCTTTAAAGCGTTTAAGTCTTATGGTTCTGTGTCCTTGGCGGCCAACAGATTTTCATTTTGAAATGGGAAAAAAAAAGCAAAGATGAAAAACGGCCGTTATGAATCTTGTATGTGAAGTTTTCCTCTGTTCAGTACAATCATGAGATGTCTAAAGTTTTGCTTTCTAATGACCTTTATAACAGTGTGTTAATTTATTTTATCTTCTTTTAGCAATGCCTTTCATTCTGCATCTTTTCTTTGTGTCAGTGTCAGTTTCCCCACAACTGCTTCCCGTTAAGTGTGACACTTCTGAAAGAATTTTAGACAAGAGGTTTCAGATGAGTTTGAATTCCCTTATAATGATGCTTATATCTGAGGAATTACTCTTACTTGAACTTCTCAAAGTCCAAGAGGATACATTTCCATGTTTGTTCATGTGCGTGCATGTGTGTGTGTGTGTGTGTGTGTGTGTGTGTTATCTGTATTATACCTAATGTTAATTATCACCTGATGGATTTAATCAACTCCACTCTGCAGACCTGACATGAGGAAATCACTCTCCCTCTGTTGGTTGAGTTTTTATACTGCACTGTACACTACAGGGAAGTTGATTGGTTTGATATTTATTTTAGTAATGTGAATAAACAAAAAAGTGGGAAAGAGAGAATGTTCTCTTTTTTTGTGCAAAATATGTACAATTACAAGCATTCAGACAGTGTCACAGTAAGTGATGGCTTTATTTTTTTCCTCACTTCTCCTGAACTCAACATTTCATTTATTTAACTTTTTGGCACCCATATCCTAACTCTGTTTATGCATGGTCTCGGCTGCAGATAAACCACGTCGGCCCAGTCCCCACCTCCTACTACGTGCGGGACCATGTTAAGGTGGACTACGAGCAGTGTATGACCGTCAATCGAGGTTCTTCCCAACAGCTGGACTATGAGATTCTGTTTCCTGGCTGCGTTCTCAGGTCAGCTGGATGCCATAGTAGAATAAGGACCATAAGCATCATAAGCCGTTTTACCGTACTTAAAGTTACTTATCATTGCCCTTTCCAACTTAAATCTTGGTATTAAAATTGTTAGGTGTTTTTTTCAGTTCAAATTTCAGCATTACTAAAGTTGAAATCTATTGTAATCCTAGTGAGACTAGCCCAATAAAAGTAATTTTAACAGATACATTCACATCTTTTTTGTTGATAACTCAGAGTAATATCACAATTCCACACACCCAATGAGTTTGTGATTGACCAAATATATTTTTTTTGTAATGAAAGAATTTGGAACAAAAATGTCAGAAAAGGAACATTTAATTAATGAATTTATTTTCTTCTTGGTAGGTGGCAGTTTGCCACTGAGGGTGCAGACATAGGCTTTGGTGTGTTTCTGAAGGCTAAAAAGGGCGAATGGAAGAAGGCAGCTCAGATGGAGGAAGTTGTGCCCAGCCAGCGCTACAACACCCACTTAGTGCCCGAGGACGGATCACTGACCTGTGAACGCCCAGGAGTCTGTGAGTAACCTGTTCAGTAAGACTCAGCATAGACTGGTTCTCTCAGCAGGCTTTATGATGTGTAAACATACTAGTATGCAGAGATGCTGAACATGTTAGTGCAGCATTAGATCAGATCCAACAGAACAGTAATTATTCTGTTTTGTTTTTCTTCCCCAGATGTTCTGAGATTTGACAACACTTACAGCATCTTCCAGGCCAAAAGAATCAGCTTCTCTGTTGAGGTCCTGCTCCCTGACCAATTACAGTCTCCAAACACCAACGGGGACAAGGTGACACAATGTGCCACCTCCATGTCATCAGATCATTAATGTTTAGCCGCTACTAGTATGCATAGCCTGAGAGACTTGAGATCAACAGGAAGCACAACAATGCTGCTAATACACAAAAATGGAAAGTATTTAACCCATGTCAAGATCTAAATGTCTGACCATTTCTTCTTTAATGATGATCTTATTATGTGCTGTCAATTTGGAAGCATTCAGGACATAAAGTAGGGACACACATAAAATGGCCAAAGGCATGTGGATACCCCATACACATAATTTTGTATGCTTTGGGTTGGGTTTTTCATGGTTTGGGCTACGCCTCTTACTTACTTAATTAATAGAAATCTTAACGCTACTATATAACTTAACGTACATCTTGACTACTTGACTAGTCTGCGCAGATCCCTGAACTGAACTGGGGTGAACGCCGACTGCGAGCAAGACTTCATCACCCAACACCAGTATTGGACCTCACTGATACTCTTGTGGCCAAATGGGAGAAAATCCCTGCAGCCAGTTTCCAAAATCTGAGTGAAGGCTGTTACAGCAGCTGATAAATGCCCATGGTTTTGGAATGAGATGTTCAACAATCACATATGGGTGTAAAGGTGTGTTATCCACATACATTTAGCCAGGGGGTGGACCTTCATATTTAATTTATTTTGTTCTGTTTTGAAGGAGAGATGAGATCCGTTCGACACAGATATTAAATAGCAAATTGATGTTAAGATAGATACCTCGCGAGCAGTGTCGGAGCCCATGGCCTATCGTATAACGACGATTTATGCTGCGTTCCAGACTCTCGGAACTGGAAGATTGCCAAGTGGAAATATCTGACTTTCAGCCTCAAAGTTTTCCAGGCGTATGGTGGTGCCCGATGCCGAAAGCGAACGAAAAACATGGCTGTCAGTGACAAACTCTTTGTCACCCAGTTGCAACCTCAGCACTGCCCCTTGGTATTAATTAAAATTATGGCCGATTTAATGAAAACAAGAATGAAGTGGTATTCCTCAAAAGTCAGTAAATGTTGTAAGCTATACTTCCTAATGTTTTCAAATGTTTTGGCATTTTTGACATTTGACTGACTAAATTTGTGCAGAGAAAATGACTTAAAGATTCTTTAGTGTAACCCACTACCTAGCAACATATTTCTAAATCAATTTACATGCATAACAGGTTTTATTATATGATAGTATGTATTATTTTAATTTAAATACATGTAAATATACTTTATGTTGCCTTTTGGTTGATGGTTTGCCATTAACAATGTGTGCTTCCATGGGCACTGTCGTTGTTGTGTGACGTCATTCAGGTGTTACTCGTGAAGTCGGGGTACATTTTTTTCCTGTGAGTTGACGAGTAGGAATTCCGACTTCAGGTAGCGTTCCATGGTACTTGGTACATGGTACAGAAATTTCCGAGTTACGTGTTGCCTGGAACGCAGCAACGGCCAGTGTTTCTATGTAGGTCTACCTGTGCGTCCACAGTACTATCATCTAAACAGTCGCAGTTTGGTTACGTTTAGGCACCAAAACGACTTGGTTATGTTTTAAAGAAAGTGTTGTGTAGCCGGATATCTGTTTATAGAGAATACCTCAACAGTATATCATCGCAACATTAGACATCAGTCAGTTCACCAACAAGTAAGCATTATGCGTCTCCAACTTAAAGGGGAACTCCGCTGATTTTACATGTCGATGTCATGTGTTTACAGGTTTACAGTTGTTGGAGAGTACTACTGCGTATATGAAAAAAAGTTGTATAAAGCATTTTGTGGCTCCAGATTGAGCTGTGTGGTGTCATTGATAAATTGCCTCAAGTGATGTCACTTGAGTCAGTGTCTGTTGGGCCTGAAGACCAAAATGTCGGTGGTCAAGTTGCGTTGTGGGTAATGAAATCGCCAGGTTTTGACAAGGACGGTTTTGTTAATGTTAAAGCAGTGCAACACTAAATCAGTGGAGTACTCTTGAGAGTCTCATTTATATGTTGACCGTTTTTCTAATTTTTCTCACGCAAAATGTTTCAAATGGCCATCAAGTGAATCAGGTCAGTGCTACCACTGCCTGATTTATGTACAAAACAAAGGATCAATATTTTCTATTGATGTTTTCCCGGCATAAATATTTGCCATGACAATCAACAATAGTATTTTAATTTTATTTAATTTATCTAAGGATAAGAGTTTTATCTGGTTTTATTACCATTTTTTCCTTCCTCTTTCTGACGTGCCTCTGTTTGTCTCTTTCCCACTTGACATATTAGCAATCACACTGGCAGATAACATTCCTTTAACTATTTATTTCCTTAGTTTTAATTTATTTCCAGAAAATAAATACTTATTTTATTTTCTATATAATCACGTTTTAAAATATTTTAAGTAAGGAGCATTATGCAGTATTAAATCATATACATGTTAACTCATTTGTAGTGAATGTAATGAAAATGTGTGACTCTCACCAGACAATTACTGAATGTAGATTGTGGCTGATTATTATTTTCATGTTTATAATGTAACAGTATTGAAACATTTTTGCAACAACCTGTTGAGTCCTAGGGAGAAAAAACAAGCTTACTTTTCACATATGATGAAGAAAACAAAAACAACCGTAAGAGAAGTAAATAAATCAGTTGAAAACACTCAAAGTGTCTGTTTTTTAAATTCCTCCATTTAGCAGATTTGCCGTGAAGCAGCTTTATAACATTAACACACCTCTTCCACACCTCTTATTTAAACTGTCAACGCTTTGTTTCACCGAGATACAGTATGTGTCAGCGAACAGACAATTCTGTTGTGGTGTTTAGATTTTTGAACATGTGGCTGCACGTTTCTTTTCATGTAGTTCTCAGGTTGTTTCTTTAAACTCTCACTCTCACACAAAGTCAGTTTTTGTAATGAACAGCATGTGTGATTTGGTAAATAATGTTGTAAATTACCAAACACACCGTAAGATTAGCGGTTTAGGTGAGTGGATGTCGGTGTGAAAAAAGAAACCAAACACGTCACATTGAGACAGTCTCTCCTACATTGTAGTGTCGCTTTAGGCTCAGGTGTTCCCAGTTGTACTGATGGGATAGTCCCGCCTATCAATTACCAGCACTACATTGCCATGGTTACACCCACATGTTCACAACATGGCAAATGAGTCAGCAAAACAGACAGAAAGCAACGTTAGTATTCACTGGTGTTTCCTGCCACCTGGCAAGTGTGACAAAGTTTAATATTTTAGTCTCCACTTAACACTTGGTCTCTACCAACTCCTGTGAAAAATGTCATGGTTTTTAAATGAATTATTTCACCACAGATTTAAAAGCCTACAGTCAGTCCTGTCTGTGATTTGAACACAAGAGGGAGCTCTCTGCCCAGTGGTAAAATACTGAAAGTAGCAAGGCTTCAAATTAAAGTCTTGTATTCAAAGTTTTACTAAAAGGCCCTGCAGGACCACACAGGTGTTTTTAGTTACTGCTAATTAGACCTCTGATAGAGCTATGCTAAGAACTAATGTCACCCATCTTAATTTCCTAATAACAATGATCTTTAAAAAAAGAGGTATAATCAGTGAAAACCCCTATAGGAGTGAGCCATGAGTGTGTAATTACAAATAAATTTTAAGTACAAAAGTTTCTCTGATACTGAATTAGTATAGGGTTTGTGTCAGGGCACAACAAGGAACCAGCCCCAGGCCTCCAGAGCTCCCAGGTCATAGTTATCCAAGGAAGGTTAAAATCAAAGGCAACTAGACTGGTTGATGATAGTGCAAGACGTAAAACATCTCAACTGAAGAAGCCTCTTGTGAAATGTCTTCTAGTATCTTCAGCCAGTCCTGTTGCCCTTGGTTTTAGCCTTCCTTGGATAACAAGAGCCATTAAGTGGACTGGAATAACCACTTCTAGCAATAAATGAAAAAAATAATAATAAAGAGGTATCAAGTAAAATCAAGATAATCTGTCTGATAAAGGTATATTTTAAGGTGAGATTTAAAATATATACTGACTCTGCCTAATACTTGGACAAGTCGTTCAACGTATAAGCTTGTATGGAATTAAAAGTCAGAAACAGGTTTTGTGTTCCAGTGTTTAATCAGATGCCCACGCAGCTTATCTGTGGCCAGGTAGTGTGGACACACATTGCAGCTGAAACCTGTGAGGGTTAATCGTGCCCCCAGAAACAGATTTTGAACCCGATGCACCTTAACAGGTTAATACGACCAGGATCATAGTCTGCATGCTGTTTTTAGAGGAATTTTTTCTTCCCTTAAAACAATAAACATTTCTGCAAAACTGCTACGTAAAAGTAAGTCTGGGTCCTATTAGGCTATGCAAACGAAGAGAGGCCTTTTTTTAATGAGCACGTTTTGACATGTCACAGAAAGAGAAGAACAGGTTTAAGTAATAAAATGAATGATGGCTGAATTCCATTTAGCTGCTTCAGTTTCAGCCTATTTGTGGTATTGTGCATGCTGGTCAGAGCCAATAATTAATATTATTAGTAACACATGAACTGTTCCTACTAGGACCCGATGAAATGTCTGAAGTGAAAAGGCCTAGTGCGGTTAAATTTAGGATTATAATTTTATAATTTTCTTTCTATTAAGTTTTTACTTACTTTTATGCAGTCAAGTTCATATAACAAGATTGGTCTGAGGTCTGTTCTGCCCACTAAAAACACACTGATGGGAGATTAATATATCCACATCAGAGCCTTGGGAACATACCGTAGGTGAACAGGAGTCTTGAGCATTGCTCAGTGACACTTTAACAGACAGAGCCTGTGATGTCTGGATTATAGTGAAGTTTCTGAAGAACACACGCACACACACACACACACACACACACACACACACACACACACACACACACACACACACAAAGGACAGGCCTACCTTGATTCATAAATATTTTATATACAAAATATTGTTACAAGTATATTCAACATATGTCACATTAGAATAATGATAACTACTTTACATACATTTGATCAATCTTCATATTTCACAGTACATACATGAAAAAAATCACAATTCTAGCTGACTTTGTATACAATAATTACATGCTCTGGTCATAAGCATTTTATTTTATTTTTACAAACTTACAGTTTTAAATAGAGTGCAAGAGTTCAACTGTCACTACAGTTGTGGCCATTGTGAACCCCCCCCTCTTTGTTCAGTTTAGTATAGCAGAACAAAAGCCAAAACTCTAAACTGGTTTCCAGACTATCTCATCTAAACACTAACAAACAGATCCTCTTAAGTTTGGAGCCACAGTGTGGCTAGTTTTGGCAAATGCGTGAGTAGGTGGGACACCTACAAGAGCCACATCTGTCCGCAAACAGCCCAAAATGCGTGAACAGAGCTAGGTGAACGTGGCTCGCTGAACACTTGCGTTCCTTGGCACATAGTAAACAGACAAGAGTTTGGATCAAACCCAGTCGCACTTAAGTAAGTTAAACAACCCGCCTGCAATTTTTTATTTTCCATCCAAGTCCAAGTTTGTAGTGCGCCTAATGCAAAACACCAATCAGATATTCAGAAACAGATTATTGTTACAGTGAATGTGCATGCATCGCAAGGCTGTGGCATCTCAGAGACTTTTGGTCTCATCCAATTTAGAACTGTAAAAGTCGACAAAAAGAAAATCTTAGAGGTCCATTTCTGGTCCTACATAAAGGTGTTCACACTATTTACCCCCTGAACACAGGTTGTCCACTCCTGCTTGTTTCCATTCAGAGCAGGTAAACAGTGTTCACAATCACAGTATGACACTTGGCAAAAACAGTAGAGCTAAATTCAAAGCTTCTGCCTCTGCATTTCTTCTCAGTGCAGAGAAGCTGCTCGGCCACAGTCCAGAGGTCAGTCAGATAGTTTAACCACTATTCCCATAATTCTTTGTTTCTGAAAACAAATCAGTGCCCGTTTACTCAATGTTGTAGAACACATTCATGATTAAAAGTCTCTCTGAATCCCACTGAGTACTGTGAGCTAGTTAGTTTAGCTAGCCAGATTTTTTTTTTAAGGCGATGTCATTCGTATGTCATCTCTTCTGTTTCTCAAGGTTTTATATGTTCAGCCTGGGAAAAATATTACCAGGAGTTCAACACACGACAGCGGCATCTTGTCATGGCATAGACATGCGTCAGTTCTCCAGAAAAGTTGCAGATTTATAACATTCACTCATTGGATTGGTACATCTGGCTACTTTGTCCTGATGACTTGTTCTTTCTATAAAATATATCTGGTGCTACAGGTGTCATTTGGCATGAATCAAAGGATTTGACACCTGATGATGAATTCTATCATCATGTTAAATGAAAAACCAGTTACCCATGACCCTTTATAAGGACCAGAAGTTGTTTTATTTTTGTTCTTTTGAACTGTTTCTTCACAGGTTACCTGCTTAAATGTTTCTTTAAAACTTGAGCTCTCTGCAACATGTCATGCTAAGTATAACACTTGTTAATTTTAATGTGTTTTTGTGACATTAATTAGCTGGTTAATGACTGGTATCCACTTTTTTAAAAACAGTGTGGAATACCAGAATCAACAGTTGTACTGATTGCAAGATATTTGTTCGTAGTCAAAAGGCTTTAAAGGCTCAAACAGTACAAGAATCTGGGATTATTTCATCCTACTCATTTTCTTCTCATGTAATAGTTACTTATGATCATTTAACAGTCACTTAATAGCAGTCAGAAATTACTTATTTAATTTAATACAGCAGATGACTTATATTTGATTTTATCCAGATTTAATTAGGTATAGATCATTAGATTAGAGTTTCTCTCTGATGAACTATAACTATTTTTGATCACTGAGCCTCTGGAGATTAAAAACCCACATGCCCCTCCATAGTAATGATATTGGTGCTGATTGTGGTTAAATGTAATACTTTTTCAACATTTTTAGAAGCAGCTCCTTTTCACGTTTTGAATTAAATACATTCTTTCTTACCATAACAAATAGTCAACTTGTTTGTGTCTGCTTTTGAAGGATGTCCTCCATGCTGAATATAAGACAAAAGCTCTAATGGTCTGTGTTGACTGAGGATGAAGATGACAGTGCTCATAAACACCAGACAAAGCCAAATAACGAGCCCTGACTCTAAACGCTGATCATGATCCATGTCAGTTTCACATTCGCACCATTTCCAACAAATCTCTGTTCTCGAGTCGGTCTCTGCTCATCTGCCCTCCTCCACAGGGCGAGTTTCAGATTTCAGCTTGACAAACTCCTTGGCCACCTCGTCAGCAGGCCGCTGGGACAGGATACGCATGACCGTCATGCCCGTCTCGTCTGTTTGAATCCGCGGTCCGAGGGGACACCAGCACACGCAGCTTTTGCGGTCAGCGACGTCACGCAGCTGAACCACAGCCATGCCGACCACACGATCCGCCCGGCCGAAGCAGTAATCCTTCACAGTCACTTGGAGCTCATAGCAGTCTGGGGACTCCTTACCCAGGACACTACAGAGCACAAGAGGAAATTAAAAATCTGCAGCGTTGCAACACATTTCACTGTTTTACTCATTTGTAAATGAAAGAGTTTAGATTTTCAAACTCACAACTGGAAAGCCTCGTTGAACTTTGCCGACCAGCTGTTGTTTTTGGATTTTGTGGTGAACTTGCGCTTCTTGTCGGCCAGGAAGGGGCCGACCATGGACACTTCAACGAAAGGCCGGAACATCCCTGACGTCTGCCACTTCATGTCGTTCGCTGCGATGACTGGATGGAGAGATTTGGGTAAACAGAGAGCGAGGGAGAACACATGAGACAGACAGAGATTCAGTGTTGAGGATAGTGCCGATGGATGGATAATTACGGTTGGGGTTGCATGTGTGTATATTTCTACACACATTTTCTGATGCTCATGTAAGGTCATGTGACCACCAAACAATATGTAATATTTCTCTTTTTATCTAGTGATTATTTGTTACTATTTGTCTGTTTTAACGTTAAGAGGGCCTCACAATGGAAATATTTCTTCCCTTGGTTCCTTTTATGAAAGGACCATATTAGTGGTTTTTGTTGGTGCAGAATTTGAGTCAGATGCCACCAAGACTTGCTTTAAATATTTTGTTGGGCTACAAAGTTCATCTTTGATCTTGGAAAATGTACCTTAAGGTTAGATTAGTCTTGTACCTTTTTTTGTCGTTCCTGGTGTAATCTATGACAAAGCACTTGCACCACAACAATTTCTGCTCACTATTGCCATGTTATTACCATGTGGTTGGCAGTAATATAAGATGTAACAACTATGGGCTAAAACATGCAAAAACACTTTCAAGGCTTATTTCAAGATTAGAAAAAATTTCCGTTTGGGTCAGAATGTCGTTGAGAGCTTTAAGTTTAAAACATGGGGATTTAATTGTAAATGTTTGTGTGATATGAACAGAGTCTCACCTCTGACATTAACTTTGCGCTCCTTCCCAAGCATCATGTCGATCTGCAGAATGGCCTCTCCGATGGGCTTCTCTATCCCCGAGCCTGCAGAACACAGCCACCACATCACATATTAACACGATGGACAACATCTTTAAATCTGACACTCGTGGTTTTATTTTAATCTTATCTTGATCTTATTGTTGCTGCAGTAACCAATTTTCTTATTTTACATTTCAGCTTTGGGCAAACTTGTTTAAATTCCCTTTTGTTACTATAGTAGGTGATTATGATGATGATGATAAAAAGTAGGTAACATTAAAGAAACACCACCATATCTTATACTTTTATAGTTAGTTTTTGATGAAGTGATAATTATCTAATTTACAGCGTAGTTTAAAAATCCTGCCAACACACAGAGTGAAGTATGTGCTTTACTGAAGCAGGGATGACAAGGAAATTATGCTAAAATGTGAATGAGTACCCAGCCTTACCACTGAAAACTATGGAACAGGCAATACTTAAATAATTACTCTACAATTTAATCACATTATAGCTTTACATATGTTTTGAATAACAACAACAGACCTTGTTTGTTAGTTTGTTAGATTTCACTGAGTTGTATTTTTCTACAAGGAACTCTACAAAAAGCTCAACGGTCTCCTGTGGAACCTAAGAAACCCCTTATTTTAGAGTGTACTGGACTTACCCCTGTCAGGTCGAATCTTCTCATTGCCAGTGATTCTGATGCCCATCCCATCGTGCACTGAGGGGACAGGAGAGAGCAGAGAGGTTTAGGGAACCTTTTAGTCAATTTGAACAAGATCAATACACTGTGCACGCAGTGTGTGTGTCTATGATCACCTTGGGAATGTTGTGTGGTGACAAAGGTCTTGATGAGAGCATCAGTGCTCTGTGAATAGAGGGAGAGGGCGTAACGCAGTGAAGCCAGTTCAGGACTTTTCTCGACAAACGCCTTCTTCAGACCGTTTCCTCCTGCGTGGAAGTATTGCTGAAAGAAAGTGAGCAGCAGGGTGAAGAAATAAACAAAGTCCTTGTATGGCAATATTGTGAACCTGATTTTACAGTATGTGGCAATGAGACCTAACCTAAAATGGCCCTAATTCACCATAATGAATATTTACGAAAAAGGTACAATGAGTTTTCTTTCCTTGTTGTTAAAAACAATAATAAAAGATTATTTAATCCAGAAATCCAGAGTAAAGCCGAAGTGCATTTTGCAGCTTGATTCTATTGTTCTGTCAATAAATACATGAGAGTGAATCTTTCTAATAAAGGAGTATATCAAATTTGGTGGCAGCATCTAAAAAATAAGCAGAAAGTCTTAGTTTGTTTTGGCTAATTTTGCATTTGGTGTAGACTACCAGACAAGAACAGAAAACAGAAACGTATTACTAAACTTTTTACAATCGTATTATAAATTTTTTAAAGCCAAATAATAGTCTAAATGTCTCTAAACTGACCAGTCTAAATGCAACTGACATTTTCCATGTTATTTCATTGCTTGACATGAGAAATTGCAGGTCTCCACCTACCTTGATCGTCTCCAGCCCTGCATCGATAATTATACACTGTTTGGGCGTCAAGGTTTTGGCTTCACCACCTCCCTACAGAAACCGGAGTTGACAGACTGACATTAGAAAAATTAATTAAATAAATAAATACAAAACAGAAGCAGGGGAAATCATGCATCCTTTGTTATTTTGATATTTAGTGTTTCCTATTTGTGCTGACTTAAAACCAGCTATTGTATAATAATTCCACAATAATATGAATACATTTGAAAACAGACCACTAATTCCTCATCATTACATCTACACTAACTGTGATCTTAAATACACACACATCATTAGTGTCTTTCTTTAAATGACTAAATAGTGAATTGGGAAACAAATTTCAGAGACTTCTACTGTGTGAGCAGCTCCCAAAAACAGTTTGTGGTGCCAGTGCGCAACAGTCACTGCTGAGAGAGGGTAAACATCTTGAATTTACTTGCTACATCTACATTTTACCCAGCCCATCTAGTCTTCAGACTGCTAGCTTTATGCAACCTCCTCCATGCTGAGTTCACAGGCAGCTCCCAATAACAATTCAACCCCATGTACAAATGCTATAAGCTGCAGTCCTTCAGCCACCACTGCTGAAAAATACCTTCACCAAGAAACCACCCCAAAGGCTCTTTGGAATAAATTTTCTGCTAGAAACTGTGCTCTGTATGTCTAATTTGAATTCTTCTTGTTAAAGTTTTTGTAGCAGTTTTGAAATAATAAGTTCCCATTTATGGATGATATGATGGCGTAAAACATTTGTGTGTGAAAATTGCAGCTTGTTTGCTAGAATGCAGGCTCTTCTGGCTTTAATAACTAACAACATGGTGACAATAGAAAAACAAAATCCAGGCTTTCAAATGTCCCTTTGAAAAAATACAAGTACTAAGGCCTCGTTTTGTTTGTGTTACCTTGAGATTAGAAAGACCCTTAGCTGCTGTGAGGAGTTGGGCACCCTACAGAGAGAGGAGGAGGAGAAAGAGAGAAATGGATTATACTGAGACTTCATGTGATATTTTCATGCTTACTTGTGCATCAGAATTATCTGTACAACAGACAAAATGCATTAACTCAACATGATTAACATATTCATTAAGAAATCAAACTGGAATAAAACTCCCGTAAAGATCAAGCCAACATTTTGCAAAAGAGAAACACACCTGCTGATAGCCACCACTAGGTAGCAGCAGAGCACAGCTGCTGATTTCATTGGCGCTGCAGTTTGAGAAACTACCATAATCGAACACAACATATCCGCAACATATATTTGCAGATTTACTACAGTAATTTTGATTTTATAATCGTTTTGTAGAGACCTTGTTCAGATACATTATATATTTACATATTTTTTGTCAAAATATTTTTTAAAAATGTATTAATGCAGTTACAAGCTTAGTGCATTTAAGGGACTAATTTCATAAGCTTTGCTGTTGTAATGCACATCAACAACAACAAAAAACACAAACGTATGTTGAATGTGAATATGGCTGTATGTGAATTCGGTCACTTTGTGTGTTTTAAACTGTTGCTGTTTGGAAGTCAATTTTCAGATGTTTTCCAGACTGTCCCTGGCTGCTGCTCCATTACCACATGACAAAAACATCCCTTTGGAAAGACATTCTAAGATTTTATAAAATGGTTCGCAATAATAAATATCATGTATGTGATTTGTACATATTGGGCAAAAACACACACAAATATTGTCAATTCAATTTTATTTACACAGCCCAATATCACAAATCACAAATCTGTCTCAGGGGGTTTTACAATCTGTGCAGTATATAACGTTCTCTGTCCTTAGACCCTCGATTTGGATGAGGAAAAATTCCCCCTAAAAAAACCTTTAAAGAGGTAATGTGTAGTTTTCAGCAGCCGCTAGCGGTGCGCTTTTACTATTGCAACCAGGTGTGTGCACATAACGCTATAACTATAGTAGCACCAGATAACGTTAGCAACTGGTCAGAGTTAGCCAGTAGCTAACAATCAAAACTTCTGATATTGACTGTTTTCACCCAACCTCATCTGATTCTCGTTTGGCCTGACGGGCTTTAGCACATAAAAATGTGTTTGTTTTTGTCCTTACATGGAGTTCATGTTTGTGTTCATGTTTGAGCCTGTATTGTGCTGGGAGCCAGTTGTTTTATTGCATTAGTGGACTGCATTTCGTGAGCTGCGGTGTTATCGCTGTAGTTGGCAGAAGGTTTGGGAGCACCCACAGGGCTACATCCCGACCCGGTTCCTTCACATAAAAATAGAAATAGTGGCTGTTCCAAGCAACAGAGAAAACAGGCGTGTGCTTCATTTCTAAGTGAAGTTAGAGCTCGTTGACAAAAAGGCAGTAAAAGAGTGATTTATTGATTTCATTGAAAAACTACATATCGCCCCTTTAACAGGGAATAAATGGAAGAAATCTCACAGAGAGCAAAAGAGCAGGGAATCTCTCCCAGGATGGACAGTCACGCAATAGGTGTCATGTGCACGGAATAGACCATAAAAATAAAATTACAGTATGAACAGTCATGATGAGAAAGTTATGAAGATGTTGTCCTTTAATAACTGTGATTTTGTCTGAGTGTTTTCTCCTTCACTGTCCTCTAATTACTCTCATCAGTATGTAAAGCTGGACTTGTATTGACCATAAAAACATCTGACAGAAGAAAAGAAATGAGTATGGAATATAGATTACTCATCATACAACCGTCTCGCATTGTCTTGTGTTTATGCACTTATTCTTCTGTCTTTGTGAGGACCAGTTTTAGACCTTAGGGTTGACAGTTTTGCAATAGAGGACATGTTGTCTAGTCCTCACTTCTTTAAAGGGCTGTGTTAAGGTTAAGAAATGGTTTCACTTTTAAGGGGGAACTCTACTGATTTTACACATCAAAGTATGTTTACAGGTGTTGGTGCTAATGCATAGGTGCTATATGTTGTATAAAGTTTTTTGTGGTTCCAGAGGTTTAGTTTAGCGTTAGGATTGGGATGGTTAGGGTTAGGGTCGTACTTACCAGGCTGTCGTTACTTTGAGGCAGGACGATGGTCTTTTCCAGGCTGCTCAGGACGACCTTCCACAAATCTTTGAGGATCCTCTTCAGAACCGTCTTCTCACAGATGTCAGCAAAGACACTGAGACTGAATCACATGCAAACACCGAAAATGTGAGCGAAAACCTGATTAAATTATCAGTTATCAAGCATTTAGACTCCGCAGAACCATCCATAATTATTTTTTTCATTAGTGACCTAAGTGCTGTGCAAAAGAATGAATGTAATGACATAATAAGGGGTATACAACAAACAAAGAAAAACAAAACAGACAAACACATCGAACAAGAATCTGTCTGCATATTTACTACAGAACCTACGTCTCCTGAAATTATATTAATATTTGTCTTTTGAATATCACACTGTTGTAGCCCTATAATTTGTAAATTTTAATAAATCTGCGGTTTAACTGATTTTTCAAACACAAAACTCTCTTTCTGTATTTCTGTCTGTATTCTGAATTCTATGCTTTGCTTCTCTGTTGGTGGACAAATGGGTGTAGTGCAATTTAAACACTAAAACATTCTGACACCTCCAATCCAAGTTCCCACATCCATTCCTCTTTAGTTTTTAACACTAATATATCCAGGGAAAGTTCATTCTCAGCAACCATCTGCTTCAGTTTGTGAGGCTGCAGATTAACTGGTGATTGGCTCCTCAAGAGGGCTCCAATATGTTTTTCAAGAATTGTAAAATTATAAATTAGTTTAGATGTGATAATGATGAAAAGCTGCAGCTTATACAGCCAAGCACCAATTAAACTACTGACAAGGTTTTAGGATATGTGTGCAGGAGGGTGATCATGGAGCGTTGTCACCCTCCAGCTCTGTTAGTTTGCCTCATTAAAATGCCCTCCACCACTCCTGACCTGAGGAAGTGTCTCTGATAAGTAATTCAGTATTTACATACTGAAAAATGTATCCAGTTTGGGTCTATATTACACTGTCACAAATGTATTGTTAGGTGTACAAAACAATAACACGTAATAGTTCTGGTATTGACAATCAATAACAAACACTGACATGCAAGTTTAAACAGAGCTGTGGTAACAGTTGTGTGCCACATGTACCACATGTTTTGGGTGGTTTTCTCCTCATAGGTAAAGTTAACCTATTATTGTCCTGGTGCTTTATTGACCCAAATTTTGACCCAAGTGCCAGATAATAAAAAAAAGGAAGACAAAAATCATTTGTGTTGCAAAGCAGCATCTCTAACGTCTGAGCTACACGGTCCTCGAGCAAAAATCACATAGAGTGAAAGTACACAATTTAGTTCATTCATGAAATTAGTCGTTTCATGAGTAACAAATTATTTAGATGAATACAGTGCGAGCGGCTTATAACAGAAGCAACTGCGTGTGTCATGTTTTATCTTACTTCCCATCCAGGAACTCCATGAGGGGCCGCAGCATATTGTCAGCATCTGCCTCTGCAGTGTTGTGATTGGGTGGGCCTTTGATCTGGTAGAGGATCTCAGCCATCTGACGCATGCAGCCGTTGATACGAGTCTGGAAACTGGAGGGGGTGGAGACAAACTTAGACAAGAAAACTTCTGCACGGCTGGCGGAGATTTGTTCCTCAGAGATCCATGGAATTCTGTGTGTGTTTATATATATATATATATATATATATATATATATACTGTATGTGTGTGTGTGTGTGTTACCTCTTTGCAAACATGGTGCTGAAGTTGTCCAGGACAGTGCTGAGTTTCACCTGCAGCTCGTTGAGGATCTCAGCTGCCTCTGTATCCAGCTACAACACACACATAAATGAACACAAGGACAATGGTGATAACAGGTTATTTACAATCAGTCATAAAGCCACCACTAGACTGCACAGCTGCACAGCCATGTCACATTGGCTACGGTTTCAATATCTGGTGCATCCATAACCAAGTTTACTTATTCAATTTTTCCTTGTTTCATCCCTCTTTTGCAATGTCTTTCTATCTTGCCTCCATTCTCACTTTTGACATTATAAACAATTATTTACCAATTAAAAAGACCACCAAAATATAGCTTGGTAACACCCACCACCCACAGAACAATGTAAGCCAAAGTTTTATACCTGTACTAGGTCCATCACCTAACAGTGCACTGTGAAGAGACTGCCTTTAATTTGAACAAAGGCAAAGGAAGTTTGCTAGTATCGTAATTAATTACTGTGATTAACTATCTTAATTGTGTTTAACACATGAAAAATAATATTAAACATAAGCATAATGTCAAATGTGAATGAATACAGGCATTCATTCACATGCACACAAAAGAAGTGGGAGAAAACATCTAGCAGGAGCCTCATCTATGTCTGTTATCTATGTTTTTTAAGTGTTGCCACACAAAGAGATTTATCAAGAGGACATGAGTGGTTAAAAAATATCTATTACATTGGGGTAAATATGTTTTTAATTAAATAACTGTAATTTTTTTTTTTTGGACAAACCACTTTTGAAAGTGCCAATTAAAACATTTGGTTTAGCCAAACCTCGTTTAGCACTTCCTCAACCTTATTGTCAGTAATGATTGTGTTGCTCATATTTCTCAGTTTCTCACAACAAGCCTATAATGAGGATACTAGGTCTTTCAAAGGCATGTTGTTCACCATGACATTTTGGGGCTGTATGTTTTGTAAAAAAGGCCTGTTCAAGCATGAGCAGATATAACCTTGCTGGTGCAGGTGTGCAAACGAAAGCATGTTTAAGAAGTACCAAATTTCTTGATAATTGAGGCCTAATTAAGGTGTATAAAGATTTGAGAGTGGAATTGAGAGTGGATAAGTGAGCTGCAAGTATGAAACTGTTCATGAGTCTGGATAAAAATAACATTGACAGAAAGGCTTTGATTTGCTCAAGCAGGAGCATTGCAGCTTGAATATGATGTCCATAGCTACAGTACTGCTGCACACTTCATTAGAAGGTTATAGTCCAACAACACCGTTGTACTAAAAGTAAAAGTCTATTTATGGTGATGCACTCCACACTTTGGAATCATTTTACTAAACATAAATAACCAAAAGAAAAAGTGGTTGTTTTTGTGAGCTCTATTTCTGTGAGCTGAAAACTTTCCAATAAGCTCACACTGAAGTACAACAATCAATAACAACATCTTGGTAGTTTCTCCTCAGTGCATTTTTGGATGTTTGGGCAGAACTGTGCACACCGTTTGCAGCAAAATAAATATGTATGAAGCAGATTCAAATGATGGTTGAAAAGGCGAACATTATACAGTGCATGTGCATCTTTTCTAGTGCAGGAATACATTTCAAGTGTGTGGACAAGATAAGTAAGAGTGTGTAACACCAGATTCATCTCTGAGCATCAACAGATGACACATTGTGACTAAAATGAGTGTATGAATTACAGTATGTGCACATTTTGTGTGTGTGATGTCGCTGCTGGATGGCAAATGTACACAGATCAGTAAACAGGAAAGAAATGCTGACTAAAATGCAAATCGCAAAGATTGTGACGAAACAAGATTTCAGCCACAGGAGTTTGAAGATATAGCGGTGGAAACAGATGAAAAGCTAATTCATGCCTCTTCAAACCCATTCAATAGTATCTGAAAAGAGCACTTCAGGCTATACAGAGCACACTATTTCCTGAAGCTCAAGCTCAAGGTCTTCAAAAATATACCGTGAAAAGC
>JAPMOB010208692.1:25345-42718 GCA_029875015.1 Lepomis gibbosus
CATTTGAGAGCAGCAGGCTGTCACTCATTCCATGGTTAAAAGAATTATTGACAGTAGAAAGCTGGATTTGGTGAACATAATTACATATAATAAACTGAGTAGGAAGCACAATGAGTAGAATAAAAAAAAAATCAAACTAGAAATAAGGAGGAAGTTATCCAAAATTAGCTGACTCTTACACACTAAAGATGTAGAGGATATTTTGTCAGTACAAAATATTGAAGTGAGATCTTTGCGCTGACAAATGACAAGGACTTCTAGGGTGAAAATATCACCACCCAAGTCTAAAGAGCTGTGATAATTATACTTAACTTTAGGCTACAAGGGTCTGGCTCAGCTGCACCCCCAGATTTGGCAGGCATTTCATGTCCTGCTCAGGTTTAATTCAGCAACTGACTGCACTGGCCAGTAAACCGGGGGATCAACTTTTCTTCCTGGTTTTGGATGGTTTGCATTTAGACTCAAGTAAATGCAGGAGAATACAAACATAATTACTGCAGCATCTTAAGGCTAATCAGGCAAAGTGCTGTTGAACCAGAAACTGAATATTTTTTCTGGGCACTCAGAGAAATAAAAAAATATTATTATGCCTTTTCCCTCTCCTTTATTGAGTTATATATCTTTTTTGTTCATATAATATGTTGCAAAGTGAAAAAGCCCTAAGTTCATCTCAAAGGGAGTTCCCATCTCCCACAGAAAACTCTGCTCTGAACTGCCTGAAAGAGCTTGTTTGTTGTCCAGCCGCTTCACTTCCATCCCTGTGACGTCACAGGGATGAAAGCGTAATGCTTGAGGCGCATGAGGCGCTATATGAGGCGCTATATGAGGCGCTATATGAGGCGCTATATGAGGCGCTATATGAAGCGCTGGCCAAGCGGCTACTCCGTCACGCCCTCAAAAACACCGGTGGAAAACACTGAGCTGCAGCACACACCTCTCCTCTCCCTAGCTACCCTCCAGGCAGTCAATGGACATAAAGTTGTAACAGTGATGTAGAGACAGAGCTCAGTTAAAACTTTATGGATGAAAGATACTTTTGTTACAACTTAATAAATAACCACTCTGAAACACTTGCTTCAATCTATGTCGCTGAGCTGGTAAGGTGATGTACAGCTGAAACAAAGCCGTGTTTACCGCCTTGTCACTGACCCGCTCTTCTCTGCTTCTTATTGGCTAGTAGTCTTTAACTAGGAACTGTGCATGTGCAACTCCCAACAAAGATCATTTAGAGACAAGATGTATCAATCCATAGCAAAAACAAAGCTTTCAACACACAGGGTGAAAAGAGGAGCTGCAGCAATGTGCAGTATTACAAACATATGGTGTTTTTTGAAAATTAAACCATGTAAACCTGTTCTGGTACATGAGCATAACTCCACCTCTTTTAGAGTTTTGATGGCCCAGCACACCAATGTCTAATCAACCAGACTTTATTGCCAGTGTGACTATTATGCCGCATTAATGCATTATCTTCTAAACAGTACAAATAAGAAAACCTCCCCCCTTTTTTTAGCTGAATTGATTCTATAGGTACTATTATTGTATTTTTAAAAATATAATTGTCTTTGCAGCCATTTTGCCACTTGTTTGTTGACCTTTGTAGTATCATAGCTAAGCTAGCAAGAAATCTCCAACTTGGTATTACAAGTCAAAGGCTCAAGTGAACACTTTTCCACACTCGGCTGCTCGTAGATACATTCTGATCTGACGTGGAAGAAGAACATTTAAAAATAAATGTTTACATTTGTAAATTACTATAAAGAAACTAAAGCTGCAAAGTGCAGTTCTCAGATAAACTGGCTGGTGGAGCCTGGTAACAGACCTGAAATAAAGCTGAAATACAGCCTTAGTAGGACCTCAAGTATGCACCACATGTTACACAAGCCAAGTGGCCAGACAACCGCAGCATAAGGCATCCCACGGTGTCTTTGTGCCATCGATAACTGCGTTAATGGATAGAGGACATTGGGCAAACTGCCATAACATATAATTGGACTAAGGGAGGGCTGTGACTTTCAAGTGATAGTGTTGTTAGTATCTTCCAATTTAATTGAGAAATGTTGCAGTGAGTGAAGTGAAAGGCTGGAGCGTCCACTCCGCCCCCTTCAGTCTGCTCTTGGTCTGAATCCAAAAATGAAATGTACAGCTGTGTTTACGTGAACTGCAAGTGTCGAGCATAGTCAAACATCTTTATAGGCATTTGGAGGTGAGTGCGCACATCAGTGTGCGAGGTGACCTTGAGAGATGAATGAAAATCCTCTTCAATATTAGACAGAGGATAAATCAAGAGCAGTGAGAGTAGAGATTGTCAAGCCTAAAACTGGAATAGTAGATGAACTAGGAGGATGAGGAGTTTTTCAAAAACTTATATGGCCTCTAACATCACATACTGTAGTTGTAAAAATATATAAATATTATTAAATAAAGATCCCCAGGCTTTTGCTTTCAACTGTTTTGGGAGAAATCACCAATTCATCCACATTTTTATTGTATTTTAGCTGTATGGTTCCCAATCGAACACCACCATTAGCTCCTAAAGAAACATAGGTCAACACTGTACTTGAAGGTAGGCCTACTACAAATTCTCAATTCACTTGTAATTCTTCAAGACTTTGGGCGAAGTGAATGACTAAAAAGAGGTGCTTTAATGAACAGAAGGAAACACACATGCAAGCCTGCACATACACACTCTTTCTTACTATAATCACAGCATGAAATTATAAGTGTCCTTTATGGGTAATAAATGTTTTGTCCAACCCGCTTATCTCTCTCTACCACCCAAATGTACCTTCTTTGTGGCAGCTGTGGCTTCAGTCTATCCCGGAAAGACAGAAAGGAAAAACGAGAAAAAACACAAAAGGAAAAAGAAAAAGAAAAGTCACACAATACTGTGCAGGATACTGATGATTCAAACAAACTACACAGGCGCAGGGTTTTACATTACGATACACAGCAGGTAAAAATAGCATGAGGGTTTATTTTGGATGGGTTTTTGTGATATTGTCTGGTGGATTGGGTAACAGTGAGTGGGTGATTTTAATAAAAGCTTTTTGTTTATTGCCTCTGGTTTATTGGGATGCTACAACACAAAGGGGAAACATCACCTGTAGAAGTCCTATGTTTTATGGTTGTCTGCTACAGTACTGCTGCACACGTCATTCCAAACAGGATTAACTCAGAAGACAGTCCCATTTTTGACATCTCATACAGATGTTTTCTGTTTAACTCACTACATGGCTGGCCCGATAAGGCTTACTAGTGCTTAAAAATACACACAATTAGACAGCGGCAACACGAGCATCATTGTTCATATGGTCTGTTAGGTACTTTGTGTGTACCTGGGTAAAAAGAATATAGACGCCAGATGACAGCAAAATCTTCCCAAAGCACAAGTATAAAAAGTAAATAAAACATACAAAATACACATCCCAATTTTGTTCTAGCTCTACTCAAAAACCTCAAAAAATCCCAAAATTTGACATAGACCAAAGATTTCCCCAGATTTGGTGCTAATGAGATACTGTATTCAAATACATAATGACAAAAAATAAACAAAAGGGTACAAAAAGAGTTCACAGTTTCATTTTGTTTAGGGTCGTAGGGGCCCCTAAACAGCTGTTTAGTTTGCTTGTTTGTATGCCTTACAAGTACTACCTGCAGTGTCAATGTTGTACATCAGGTTAACTGTAAGACAGGGGTGTCTACTGTACTAGGGCCAACAGGCTAGTCTGAATTCAGAAGTTAGATTTAAGAGGCGGACAAGAGGGAAAAGCTCCACAAAGGAAGACTGTGACAAACAAACCTTGTTTACTTCCTCCTTTGACTGGTGGGAAAAAAACAAAATAAAATATTAGATAGCTCTCCTCTACAGTTACATTTTTTAACCTTTTTAAATATGTTCCCTGCACAAACACAAAACATGCTAAGAGAGATGATAAACCGGGAATTTAACACAGAAACAAAATTAAGTTCATAAGCTCAAAGAATCATCCTGGAGACAAAAAATAGCCTTAAATTGAATCAAGGGTTGCTGCCTCTGCCAAAGTGTTACAGCAAGTGATTCTTTGAATTGAATTCTGGGAAAACAGGGGCAGCAGACAGAAAGGAACTACAATGGGACACACTCACAAGTAAATACAAAAATGGTCAAACTTAAACTTGGACCTCATATACTGAGGTCCATTCACAGTTTGAAATTTAATTTGTACATGTGTTATTACACTTGTTAAAACTGCCCTTATTACTGTTCTATAGTTTTTATGGTGTGGCATAAACCACTCATTAATAGTTTACATGCTGCTTATAAAAATTAAAAAAGAGGGGTTACCAGTTACAACATATTTGCATGTCTCTGTAGGACTTTTTTAACCCTCAAAACACTTGCACTTGCACACCAGCCACTTGGAGCATAAATTTTCAAGAGAAGATGTTCCGGGTGTGATCAACTACACATAACACTGTCGGTTCACACTGGCCAATTTCAAGTAAGGTTGCATAATTGATCACTGTCTTTGATTTTGGTAACCAATCACAAGGAGATGCAGCTGATCATGAGCAGTAGTCCCTTTTTCTGGGCTTTTTCAACAGAGTCAACACTGATTTCCATACACATTGTTATACACATACTCCATTTTGAATGTATTTGCTGCCATTTGTTTGCCATAATGTTATCAGTCCTCACTGTTCGCCTGGAAGCAATATCACATTTTCACATTTTAAAATTAATTTCAAGTACAAGAATTTGGTGTGACCGATGAACATGTCTGGACCCCATTTACATAGGCTCTACAATTTTTTAGTTGTGTAAGGTCACTTCAACATTTTGTTAACTTAAAGTAAAATAAATCTGATACCTTTACTGGCTGATGCCAAGCTTCCTGTTCTACATTTCACAGTATTTTCAGCAGTTAAGTCAGTACACGCAAAGTGATCCTTTAGTCAAAAATGGCAGAACATCACACATCAATACAAATTCTAAATACAGGACAGACTAGATAAAAGTGTGAATTGGAGAACCTTTCAATAGGGATACCACTAAAGCTTTGAAGTGTTAGTGCTAGCACTGCTTGATTACAAGATTTCTAAAGTGAGGTTGATTATGTACATTTTAAGCACCCACCTGCTTGCTCTTAGTGTCCTCCTTTGGGCAAAGACAAGAGAGGAATTTTTTTAAAAAGAAAGCCAACACCAGTACTCTCTGCCCCCCCCTTCTTTCTATTGAGCTAGCATTAAAAAATAAAATCCAGTTGACTTGCAATTTTAGCGTGTACATTCAAGTAAATAAACAAGAGCATTCAAAATGGCTAAAGGTGAGAAGTGGGTAAGGGAAGCAAATCTGAACAGATTCACACAATAAAAGCTGAAGCCTTGGAGAAGCAAGAGGAAGTGACGGACAGAGTTAATCAAACCAACCTGCTTCTCTTTGTCTTTCTTTTCAGTCTGTAAGAACACACACACATAGAAGAACCAGTATAAACGCATGTTCACACACAACAACATTCACACACTGACATCGTAACAGACGCGCTTCTTTCGGCACTTTTATTAGGTTCACCCTACCTGTTAGCCTTTAGTCCCTCCAGACAGTGACTAACATATTAATAAAGCTTTTTGTTGCTTTCAAGTGAGACCCTCATGGGTCTGGTTTTGCTGATTCATAGGTTTTATATCTAGCTTTAAGGTTTATGTCCCCTGTCTGATGGGTGATAAAAACATAGCTAAAGCATTATATTTGATGGGTGCATGGTGTTTCTCTGCATAAAGCCCACACAGGACTTACACCTTCAGATAGTGTCCGAATAAACAGCATAAACTTTATCAGACAAAGATTGTGATTTCAAACACTTTGAACACGTTAGGATCGTTAGCACCAGGCAGGCTGGTAGTCGACCCCCCTGGGTTTTACCACACTAGAGCTTTTTATAGTCTGCAATCTATCCTTCCAATTACAGAATAATTTCAACAATGACTCTTGAAAAATTCTGTGCTTGAAGGTGTGGTAATGTGAAAATAGCACATTATTGGACGCCACTAGTCTGGAGTAGACTGAGAACTACTTTGGACAAAAACAACTTATTGATGAGTGACTTTGGCCTCATGCTGTCAGAGATTAAGACAAATATATCTGTCCATCCTTCACCTTAGCCGCAGTTCTATTTCTGTCAGACTTGTGGTCATTTAATGACCAGATATGTGTTTTTCTCTTTGTTTGCCCAATTTTGAGCCACTAGCTCTCACAGTGGGGTCCATGTCATTACTAACTCTAACTGCCTTCCTGAGGAAAGAGCACACAAGCTCCTGCCGCCTCCAATTCACTGTAATGTAACTGTACATTTTGGATCACACAAAGTTCCAGCTCTATTGTTAAACACACAGTTTTCCAAATTTTCAAAATACCATCCAAAGTTTTGTCTCAGTTTTATCAAGTTAAAATTAAGTTAAATTATTTTGGAAACTCTCCTACCAACTCCTGAAGGAAATATCCTGCTCTTTAGCTGCTAAATGCTCCACTATATTCATAAGCTGGTCTCTGCAGAGCAAGTAGTGTACAGTGGCTTTTTCACTGAAGATTTTTACTATACTGGGTGAGCAGATTGAATTAGTGCAAATGTACAAATACTTGAGTAGTTTAATTGATGATCAGCTCTCTTTTAAACTGCACAACCCTAGAAATAGTTTTATTTTAGAATTAAGGCCCGTTTATCATGAAAACCAGGATTGGTTGCTGCTACCTTCCTCAGTGCACTTCATCACGGTGATGCGTCTTACAGACATGAGCCTGACCAATGTTTACCTTTGTTGGATACTGTTTACCAAAGTGCATTGAGATTTGTAACTGGATGTTAAACTCATACACACCATTGCACTTTTTACGCAATGACTAACTGGCCTTCATTATCAGTGAGGAGGCATTTTTACATTGGCTTACTTTTATTTACAAGTCTGTCCTCGGTATGCTCCTCTCTTATCTTTGCACATATATGTCACGCAACACCAGTTTCTATAATTTGCCTTCTAGTGACTTGTATTTGCTGTCTGTACCTGAGGTGAGTACAGAGCTTGGTAAGAAAGCTTTTAGCTACTCTGCTCCCTCCACCTGTAATACACTGCAGAGTGATTTGCAGCTGAGAAAGATTTCCTTTGGTGAATTTAAATCCCGGATGAAAGACTAGGAATTATAATCTATAATTTGTTGTTTCTTTAAACCTTTGTACAAACTGCATTTTATGTGGTCTTATTGATTTATTTTTTAACTGTGTATCCAGTCTTTGAATGTATTTTGGGTTTTTTGAGGTGTGTTTGGTTTTCATGTCTGTAGCTCCTATTTTTAAAAGAGTTGAAGTTGTGAAGTTGCAGCCAGGCAACTAACAATAAGCTGAAGCTCACTATAAAGCTACGTAATGATAATTCTTTGTCCATTCATCACTATGAGCGACACCATTCACATTGTCACATTCTTTTCACATCGGCATTTGTTATTATAACAATATTGATTATAGCATATTTAAGATTAAGCTTAGGTCATGGCTTTTAACTAATTTATTCAGTGTGGACATGATATGCAGTTTTTGCACATAATAAAAAGTTGTTTACGCACAAAGACACACACATCTTTAAACTGTTAAAAACATGACTAGTTTGCATGCACACAGATTAATAGCAAACACACCTTTTCTTTCTTGGACTGAGACTAGGGAGATGTGAAAAAAGGAAAGAAACAAATGCCATAAACATTAATAAAGTAAAAAGAAACACAACACAAGATTCATCATTGCGTATCAAAGGTACAAGTGGCCCTTGGCCGATGGCTCACCTTGTCCTTATCAAGTGTTTGGACAAAGAAAGAAAAGAAAAAAAAGACATTTTAAAAAAAGAAAGAAAGCAACAAACAGAAGGCATGGGGAAGGTAATAAGTTAATGGTACTGTATGATGACGGAAAACCACTGTGGAAACATGAATACATACGTTATACCTGCTTGGACACACACTTTCTTAAACACCATTTTACACAAGAATAACAAAGTGAATGGAGAATTTAGTCAACCACGTGAGGATTTCAGTCAGGTCAAAGGTAACAGCCAGTAGGAGAGGAGAGATTAGTTATGGAAATGTTGGGAGAACCTTTTGTAAAGAAAGCAAACCTTATCCTGCTCCTCCTCACTGTCATCATAGTCTGAGGACTCGTCCTACAGGAGGACAGATGGTTAACAACTGCTTTCAGCACAGCAGTCACCAAAGTAACACTTATATAACCAACAGAGCTCAAGAATGTTTCATTTGCAAAGCAAATTCCTTGTACGTGTAAAAAACTACTTTTCAACAAAGCTCTTTCTGATTCTGATTTTTAGGAGTAAATATCTGCTCATTGATCAATAATTAAGCTTGACTGTGTATCAATGTTCCACCACATTTTTCCAGCATGTCTTCCAGGCATGTCCCTTCTTGTCTCCTTGTCATGAACAAAGGAGACACGCTGTCGTGGGTTCTCAACAGCTATGAGAGCTTGGAATCTTTCTTTTACTGCCGAGAAGTTAAAAATATCTCAAGTTTTTGTTCCCCACTTCAACCAGCTTTTCAATCTTCTCAGAGTAATAGCAGGAGCCACGTAGCCCTTCCCTGAAGCATCTTTTTAGTGTTGCTAGATGAAAAAATGTCTGGTGGAAATGTCTGGTGTAGTTGTCACTTAATGTCACAGCAAGATGCTAATCTGTATTTTTTCCATCAGATGACTGGGAATGAGGGAACAGTGACTGAACTCAGGGGTGATGTCCAGGGTGCATTTGGTTTAATGGTATTACCCACTGGTCTTCAAGTCACCTGTGATTACGGTGTAATCAACTTAATATTTTTACACAATACCATATGCTGTCTAATCTGTGCAAAACACAAAATGATACAAGGCTGTATCACTCCACTGTGATTATTTTGGGTTAAATAAATATATTTTGTGAAACCGGTCGAGGCAGATGGCCGCCCACCCTGAGCCATGGTTCTGCTTGAGGTTTCTGCCTCTTAAAAGGAAGTTTTTCCTTGCCTGCTCTTGGTGGGAATTGTTGGGCTTCTGTAAATAACTTCAGAGTATGGTCCAGACCTGCTCTTTATGAAAAGTGCTGTGAGATAACTGGTGTTGTGATTTGGCGCTATATAAATAAATTGAATTGAATTGAATTGAAATGTTTGCCGTGGTGTGTCTCTCTATTGTTGTGGCCACTGGAGCCACGTCGTAACACCACAGACACTTTAGATTTGCCTTATTTGGTCAAATCAAAGACAAAGAATTGAATTTGGTCACTGGTGAAAGAAAAAATTTTAAACTAAAATTTGATTAACATTTTTTTTAGTTTTCCAGCAGTTCGCTCTGGCCACTCTTTGGGGTCCCATGAAGTGCAGCCTTTAATATAATTAAACACATAACAGGCAGTAGCTACTCTTCTACTCAATACTGAGTGTGTATATGATGTTTTCAATTTAATATTGTATTAAGATTCTACTTCATTTTGGTGAAAACAGAACATAAACATACACAGGTCTAGTTCACAAACACAGCACAACACACAAAACACAAAGTCCTAGTTGAACAAAGGCCTGATTTTAACCGTGTTAACGAACTGTCACTAGGTCTCACCAACCAACCTTTTTCTCCTTCTCTTTGTTGTCAACCTACAGCAATGGCAGACAGGATAAGGCAGGACAGGAGAGGACAGGACATGAAAAGTAGGACAGCATTAGCAATCATGCCTTTTTGCAAAAATAAATGTTTTCTTACAAAGTAGCTGCTAAAATCCCACATATTTCAGAACTTCACAACTGGCAAAATGCCAGAAATTTGATGTAAAGCCAGCCACCAACAGCTGTATGAACGGAGCAATGCATGAGAGCAAGAAACATTTAAAAGAGAAAGACAGAGTTATTGAGTGGAGCTGTACTGTTGAACAGTCTGCACACACACTTGTGAGGACATTGTGTTGACTACAAGTTAATTTAACCGTAACAACCAAGACATAATTAAGTCGTGACCTGCTCTCCACAATGTGTGGACAAGTTTGTTTGTCTTCTCACAAAAGAATCCTGGGCTTCCCTTTTATAAACAAGGTTAAAGGTACATTTATTTGTTTTTCTGTAACACAAGGCTGCACAATGAAAGAAATTAAGGTTATAGCCCTCCGACAGTAGAGCCAGTACAGTATAGTATGTTTTCTGAACAACTTTTATAAATACATTCATCTCAGACACAAAATACCTTCTCCTGCATAACACATGAGCAGCACATTTAGCTGGCCTATATCAGTATGCGTATCCTCACCATAACATCCCATTTAACATCTGTTAAGATAACTTCAGCCATTAACCAGCACAGCCAAGACTTTCTTCACCCTGCGCTCCAAATCTGACTTTCCCTTCCGCTGTGACATGCCACAGACCCCCCACAGTCAACTGACAAACTAAGCCATTTCAAGAAGCCATTTAGTGGCGACTAAACACAACATTTTTGTACACTATCAAATGCAATTATCTGGCAGCCCACTGTCTAGTCTATTAAGCACTCACTAGAGGAGGGAGGCTGTGTTAGCGCCCAGCTGTAAATGTGTTAAGAGCTTCCCTAGCATGTGGTATCAGAGGCTTTATGGACATTTTGGCATCAGGGATGTGGAGGGATTTATTATCTCTGCTTGGGGAGAAGCAGATGGGGAGTTCAAAGGGGTAACAGTCACTTGATAATAGGCAAAAATCATGTATTTTAAATGTTTTCCTGGGATCTCGGACAATTAATGTTTATGATCAGAATAGGGCAGAAAAAACATAAGTCACAGCTTGAAACCTCAAAATCTTCTACTACGCAACATGGAGTCTACAGGTTTTGATTTTAGCCAAACAGTACACCTGTTTTGTCCCAAAAGGTGGGCGTGTCTCAGTTTGAAAAGGTGATGTCACCTACAGTCCTACTTTCATGCACTAATCAGGATTTAGCACAATTTGAATGCATTTTAGAGTGGCAATATCTTGGATGTTTTTTTCTGATCTTCAACTTTGATTTTTACTTTTTTTAGTTAGAAATAGTTGTAAAACTATATTTTGAGGGGCTTTAAATGGAGATCAAAGCTGTATCTTTATTCAGGCCTCATCAGTGTTTAGTCTTGTAGTAAAAGGTCCAATGACTCAGAACTGGACAAGGAATCTTAAAATGAGTGATTCGTTGTGATCATCCATCCATCCATCCATCCATTGTCAACCGCTCATCCTGTGTACAGGGTCGCGGGGGGGCTGGAGCCTATCCCAGTTGACATTGGGCGAAAGGTGGGGTACACCCTGGACAGGTCGCCAGTCCATCCCAGGGCGACATATAGACAGACAACCACTCACACTCACACCTAAGGACAATTTAGAGACACCAATTAACCTAGCCTGCATGTCTTTGGATGGTGGAGGAAGCCGGAGCACCCGGAGAGAACCCACGTGGACACGTGGTGTCCATGCAAAATTCAATGCAAATGTGTGCGGTACATGATGGACAACTTTGTATTGTCTTTTGTTGTAAGGCGTCTTCTTTGTGCATGACATCCCTAAAGGTAGAATATTGTGACTAGAAAACCCTTTTTACAAGTTCACAGCTACAGTAAATTTAGAATTTAAGATGAATGATAAGTCTAAGATCTCAGGAAAATTACAGAACTGTTTTTATAGAGGATTTTTGCCTTAATGGTCAGTTTATCCTGATTTTATTCCTTCTTACCTCCGATCCCTCTGAGTCTGAGCAGCCAGACTGGCGTTAAAATGGGGGGGGGGGGACAATAAGAAAAGAAAATGAGACAAAAATAATTAGAAAAAAAGAATAGGGCATTTATGAAATTATAACGAATGAAAACTCTGTGGGGATGACCTACAATGCACTCTCTCACCTTGGAATCCTCTGACTGTCAGCCGTAAGGACAGCCCCAAACAAATAAAAGTTATTTTAAAATATAAAGGCAAGGTGAATTAACAATAATGGATGTGATTTTTGTTTATTTGCTGGCAGCGCTTGCTGATGCAGCCTACCCACCATGTCATCCTCCCCTTCATTGTCACTGATGGCCTGGTGGAGATGGTACAGATATAAAAACAAGCAAATTATATAAAATGTAGGACGAAGAAAATGTGATTATTTAAACAAAAGAAAAAAGAGACAGCCTTATAAGAAATTGTTGCTCTGCTGAGGTTTTGTAGAGACACAGCTAGTATACTGTAGGTTTAAGCATCATTCTCAGATTATGCTGTCACTAAAACAAAATTCAAGTCTGTCACAACAAAACAAAACTGAGCTGAAAGTACTAGTGCCTTATAGGCTCTCTTAGTTACAGACCTGATCACCCAACAACCAACTGATGGCTCTTGTGGCAGAATGGGAATAAATCCCTGCAGCCAGGTTATGAAATCTGGTGGAGAGTCTTTCCAGAACAGTGGAAGCTGGTATAACAGCAGATTAATGCCCATGTTTTTGGAATTACATATTTGACATACGGGTGTAGTGTTTGAGTGTCCACATACTTTTGCCTATTAATTCCAGTAATTCCTGGCTTTGGTTGAAGATACTTGATATTTTAAAAAGAAAATTAACTGACTGCAATGCTGATAGGAGAAAAATGTTTGTCTTTGTGAATTTCTTTGGATTTCAGGAACTCTAATCTGAACTAACAGACCTTTTCTCACAGCAAATATTTGGACTTGTCAAAGCAGGAAAAGCACATTAATGATGGCAGTGAACCAGCATGCACAATAGGGCCCGAATGGAAAGCAGCCATGATTCATGTTATTTAGTACACCGGTGTGTGTCAAACCAGTTTAAAAGCACTAAAAAGTACTAAAAAGAGTTCTGAGCTTGTTGACCCACCTCCTCATCAAACTCCTCAGTTTCCTCCTCGTTCTCAAGCTTTTGGACAGAAGCACCGTAGTAAAAGAAACATTTTTTTAAAAACATAAATTATATCAGGTGGAAAGAAAAAAAACATTTCTGGGAGCGACAACTGGGAGTCTACGAAGGAGGAGGAGGAGGAGGAGGAGGAGGAAGAGTTGATCAGTTGCTTATGAGTAAATTGGGATCAAATCTAAAAATAGACAGACACACTACTGTGTAAAAGAGGTTTGACAGGTGGCAAGAGGTTCAGGGTGGGTTTTTCACTTTAATGAACTTGTTTATTTTGGATGTTTATGTTCCGGGAGCAACAGGGGAAATGGGAGCGGAGCAAAAAAAGAACCTAGACGTACCCTCTCCTCCTCCTCAGTTAGCTGGAGAGAGAAAGACAGACACACTCAATCTCACATTACTTAAATTAACTTTCAGCCTGTGTATGCACACCCTGTTCAACACTTGCAAGTTACTATTTTCTGAATATCTGCAGCACCTTTCGCACCTTTAGCAAGTTATATTATGCAATGTGTATATACAGATACTATTTTTATAGAGCTTCTCCACCGTTAACAGTCCAAAAATATATCACCAAGGTTACTTTACATTCAAGCAAGACTGAGTAGTCAAGTGAATGTCGCAGGAGAACGACAAGAGCGGGAACGTCTCACAGGGCTTTTACTAAAGATGTATACATACTGTACATTTGCAAAACTTAGTTAGGCCAAAGATGTCCTGATTTGGACATTTCATTCCCCTTGCTGACCCTTCTCTCCAAACACATAGTCATAGTGTAGTGTAGATTTTATTCCCACAAAATACAGTGTTTCAACTTTTTCCACAAAGCACATGAAAGGTTACAACAACACAAAACCTTTCTTCTTCTTCTTCTTCTTCTTTCAAGTTTAATCATTTTTAAAGCATTGAAGCGTGCCAATTACAACTACAGGTTCAGGACAAATACACACACACAAAAACAGAGATTCCTGCATGCATATAAAATTCAACTCTGCAGTTTCTCCTTGTAGCGGCAGATGAACCCAAATACATATAAAACGGATCCATTATATTAATTGGGTCACACCTGGAGGACGGTGAGATGACCCAGATAGCTTTGTCTATATACTGGAACATGCCAATGCCAACAGGAAAAAAAGGTAGATGAGGAATTTTTGTGTGCAGGAATCTTTTTCAGCGCATTTCAAGAAATGCCTCTGGTGTGAACATCTGTAACCTCACAAACAACTTGATATTTGAAAATCCAGAAGCAGTTACTGGATAAGCTGTGATTTTGAAACCTGTGGAAAAGGGACCACTAGCATGCCAAAACATTTTTCTGATTTAACAAAATACTTTACAGCAAAAGACTTTCCTTTCATTTTGTAGCGCTGGTGTTGGTGGGTTGAAATAAAAAACACACTCCCAGTGCCAACAAAAATGTAGAAAAACACTAGTGTAACCAAACAGCCATCAGTACATCAAGGCATTTTGCTCCTTCTAGATTGGATTTGTTCCCTCTGGTATAAATGTATCAACACCACATGTGTTGCCGCCGTTTGTGAAGTTATTCATTTTTAAAGCGGTCCTGGAAAAAACTCTCCACTCAATCCGAGTTTGTCTGAGTTACAGCTATAGCAGAGTTTGTCTTTTACATCACACTTTTCCCACAAATTTGACTGGGAAAGCCATGTTAAAACACCATGTGAACAATGAAAGAATATTGCGTTGAAACTGACAGTTTTCAGTTGTGTACTTTAAAGCACTGCAGGTTTTCATTTCAACACTTTGTCCTTGAACCAGAGAGATAGACCTCATACAATCAGTGGCTGCAGGCTGAAATGAAAAAACTTCACATTCTCAGGTCTCCATGGCAGATGATTAAAAACCACTGGTGCAGGACAAGTGTGTATGTGTGTACATGTGTAAATGCTCACCCGTTTTGCTCCCATTGACTCAAACATCTTCTCCAACAGGACCCTCATCTGCTGGATGTTGTTCATCAGCACGCAGGGCTGGAGGAAGACAGATGAGTGAGACAAAAGGTGCACGAAAAAAAACAAAAAAAAAAACGAAGGAGACAGAAAGTCAATTAACAAAGGAAACATCAAGAAAGTGAAAATAAAAGAGCAAATGAATGTCAGGCAAGAAACAAAACAGAACAGATGATGACAGGAAGATGAAAGAACCAAACAAAGACAAAACAACAGAGATGGAATTTAAAGAGTTATAGAAGTGGGCAGAAGCAAGTAAAATATTAATCCACTCCACAGAAAGAGCACTAGCTTTGAAAGTGCTCGGTCTCTCCCCAAATCAGAGATGAGCTCAGAGTGAGGCGGTTTGGTAGCAGAGTGGCGACGCAGCAGTACTCACTATCTTCTCCTTCTCACAGTAGGAGGGAAAGCTCTTGGCCAGCAGGGCACAGTACTGCAGCAGCACTTTGGTGATCGTCTGTGGAAACAAGATAACACACACGTAGGACATGTTTACTCAGGGAACTTCTGGAGAAGTGAATCTGAACGCTGGCATTTATTCCTTTAGTTTGATTTGTTTGGTCAGGGGAGAACACAGCTGTTTGAACTCAGGTAGCGTTAAATAGACACACTGTCATGACTGAAAAATGATCGCCCGTCTTTCTGCTAAGACAGCAGGGAGTTTATTAGAAGTGAAGATCTCCTGCAGTCAAAGGGTTTGTTTCAGATTCTGGGGCAATGCCAAATTAATTCAAGTCTGTCAGAGCAAGTCTCAAGTCACATATCAGGTTTTTGGGGAGAGTCCAAGTCAAAAGTCTTAGTAAAGCAAACTTGCAATTGACCATTAAAATTACATTTTCTTTGTACTGACTCTTGAGACTTGAGAATGATTTTCCCTTAAAACTCAAGTTACATGTAGAGTCTCATAATAGTCATGTGCAACTCACTTTTACTTACGTCCATGTCCAACTGTCAACCTAACTACAGCAAAAGTGAAGGACGTATGGATATGTGTAGGTGGAAATTGATGTTTCTTATGGCTAGAAGACTAGCAAAGCAAATCAAACAAGGCCGCTGAGAGTTACAAGGCATGAAACTGGATTTGTTGGGAGTGACAGAGTGCCTAGTTGGTGCCACTGTAATCCTGTCTGATTACAGAAAGCACCAAGCATTATGTGTTTATTGATTTGGCAACATCGTTTAGGTATTATGTGCTAATTTCTGTTTTTGCAATGACCCTCCTGCCAAACAAACACTGTAGGCGGCACTCAAGAGGCATATTTTCTTTGGATCTCTCTTGATGAACAATTTCTCTAATTCCTCACTTGTGCAGCCATGCTGGGCTATCAGCTCTCATATGCAACAGACAAATTCAAAAAAAAAAATCATGATGTTTTTTTTCAACACTATGCAGCGTACAAAACCATTCACTTCTTTATTTTTCACTCTATGTATGAGTTGTCAGTTACTTCCACTCTGAGTTTTGCAAAAAAAAAAACCTTCAGCAATTGTAGATCCTGGAAAAGCTAATGGATCAGAATAATCGATCAGACACTGCAAAGTTTTCTCTGTTGTCTCGCTAACATTTTTAGGAGAGTTCCTCACCTCAGGAAATACTGTGTATCATCAGTTGTCAAATCAGATGATGTGTTCAAAAACGTGATTGAAAAAGGTATGAAGTCTTTATACTTTTCAGCATATTGGCAGCTGGTTGCTGTAATGTGTTGTGCAAGGACGCACTGCACCAATATGTGGATTTCAAAACATTCTAAGAAAAAGTATTTGTAAATGTGAAGGAAATCCATCTGATGTGGGGTTTTTTAGGCCGTAAGGATGCACACAATGCCTTTTGGTGAGAAACGATGAATGTCATGTTTGTTTACAATAACTCCTCAGGATACTATTAAATTATTCAGTAAGTTAATTTATTTGTTGCGAAGGTAACTTGGCGACAGGAAATGACAAAAAACTGTGCCTGTAACTCTGTTACCTCACAGCATCTCAGGCTCACTGTGAGAGGTTTCGCTACTTTCAGCTGAGTCAGCCAGATGGCTTTCTTACACTAATACATTAAACATGTTGCCTGGTAGCTGCCTGCATTACTTAGTATGGTTTCCTCTCATTTTACGACTCTCCTTTTCTGCAGCTATCATCTCACACTGAACTCCAAAATGAACTATAACTGTGCTGCTCTCGAGGCAGAAGAGAAAGTGATAAAAGGATAAGAAAGGCAAACAACAAGGAGTTGGGTGGTAACATAGAGGCAAAAAAGAAACTGGATGAGATATGTAAAAGAGATAAAAAATAAAGGCAGATAGATATATCTGTAGACGAAGAAAATACAAGATGGAGAGTTCATAGAGGAACAAGATGGCAAAACAGTAGAAGAGTAGATGAAAAACTAAGCTAAGCTTAGCCAGGGAGGGATGATAAGGTAGGGACAGACAGACAGACAGACAGACAGACAGACAGACAGACAGACAGATAGATAGATAGATAGATAGATAGATAGATAGATA
>JAPMOB010208697.1:0-10887 GCA_029875015.1 Lepomis gibbosus
TACGCCAACGTCCATATTGATAAATGTCAAAGTCACCGTGGTTTTGGGCGTACGCCAGGTGTACGCTGGAAATTTGGTGTTCGCACTTTTGAGAAATGAGGGCCAATGTGATCTACCAAGCCTAAATGCAATTTCATGTGAATCCAACAACCTCTGTATTTAATACGTTTGAAAGGAAGGTGCAAACCGCTAAGTGTTGCTGCAGAGGTGGCTGCTGGTAGACACAGCTGTAATGAAAGCAAAAGTAGAGAAAAAAATCAATATTAGGTAATACTATTCTGTATCCAATATATAGAAATACAATTATTTTATTTATTTGATGAACTATATGAATTGAATTCTTTTTTTGTATTTTCCTTTAGCTTTGGCAATACTGTTGTATTAACATTCATGCCAAGGTCTTCTTATCCTTTGCTCCTAGACAAACATATTTAATTATCTGACACATGTTTTTCAGGTCACAGAATATATCAATGGGGGGCTCACACTTCTATTTTAAACTTGTGCACAAAATGGACTCTGATGGTTTTAAGGTTGACAGTGACATGATGAAGGCATGTGTCCACACAACATGTAGTCTTACACATGTTTTTACAGTCATGATTTGAGTTCAGTGTTAGATACAGAGAAGCAGTTTTCTTTGCAAACTGTTAATCAGGACTGCTGACTCTGCTGACTACAGTGTAACTGCCAAACTATGTGACCCCTTTGAGGACCCGCTGTTTCACTTCAACTAGCAGCTTAATTAGTGCAGGAAGTGGACACTGGGGACTATTATGGAGAATATTATTGTTTGTAGGTCATTGTTGCTGTGTTGCTCCTTCATAGAAAGACTGTATGAACTTTAATATTTGGGTTTAGATAACATTATAGTACAGTAGCATCTGCATGTTCACAAGCTCAAAAGTAATGTAACAGTCCTAAAATGGTTTTAGAAAAGCAGCACATTCTCAGCTTTCTTATCGATGAATCCTTGGTCTTTGCATTTGTTCCAACTGCTACCAAAGTTGACAGTTCAATGTCCTTGCAACATCCCGACAGGTTGTGCTAACAAACCTTGGTGAGGCTCTGTCCTGTTCTAGATGTTGACATGTATTCAACTTTGTACACATTTGTCACATTTAGTTTTTAGATTCTCCACACTGGGATACCTGTTCTGTCATTGTCAGACCAGGTCTACACATGCCACTCCTCTGAACTGAATAAAGAGTTAATGATCCCTGCAAACATTCCCCCTTTTCATACTGACCACCGGTCATTCCTTCATAGAGCTGTTTCACTGTAAGGAGGACAGTCCTGATGCTCAAAACGGGTAGACAAATATGGAGAGAAGGAATAATTAAAGTGAATAATAAATATTTCAGACCTATTTTTAACCCAAGCCTATGCTTTAAAGAGGTGGCATGTTTGGTACACAAGGCCAAGACATTTAAAATTTGTTAGTTAGCTAGCCAACAAACTAGCAAGTGATTTTCAGCCTAATGCAAAAGCCAACATGGACAATCCCTCTCATCCTCCCCACACTGAGGTGAGGCCACTCAGGAGCACCTTCAGCCACAGACTCATAGAGCCTCCCCTCAAAGCACTTAGGTGGCTCATTTGTGCCGTCAGCCATCAGACTCCACAATACCACATCACCCAGTACTATATAAGGATATCATATTACATTTCAGTTGTATATAGTGTGTATATTCATTTGATTGGGATTGGTTATTAATTTTGCTTTTATTGTATTTTATTCCTTATTTCACTCTGCATAGATACCCCCGTGCTACTCTGGCAACTTAATTAAAGGAACTTATCTTAACATCAAGCTGTTTTTTTAACATTAAAACAAGATAACATTGCAGCCACAGTGTCCTTGTAATAGATTAGTTGAGAGGGCCAAAGAGATTTCCACTCTTAATATTGTGTACCTCAGTAAGGTTCTGTTTGAGCTATCTCTAGTTTAGCTGAGACTACCTACACTGATGTTTCTATCTCTGTTTGTGTAATGACTGCATCCATTCAGCGAGCTCAGTAAATGGCTTCTTTCTGTTGTGATGTCATTGTGTTTTGTTTGGGATTATTGGGCTGAAACCATTTAGCTTGGTGTGTTTTCCTTGATTTTCCTCATATTGTGTGCGGTAGATTTTAATTTGGAAAACCATTGTAAATTTGATCAGAAAGCTTCTCTTACATGACTTAAACAGTTCATTGACACTGGAGATATTTTTTGGTTTAGCATGAAGTAAGCCATGTAGTGGCATAAATATAGGCAATGCCACAGGTGCAACAGCACTGGGGCCCATGGCCTGAAAGGGCAGACACGATACATATGCCTACCAAATTTGGTATATCATATTATTATTATTATTATTATATAGCTGGTATTGGAACTAGGAGAATATGAAAACTTTGTCCTTTAATATTGACTTTAATGACATTGTTGTCTGTGCTATGACAGGTGCGACCTGCGTTTTGAAGAAGAAGTTCTCAGCCTCCCAGTTCTGGAATGACTGCAGGAAACATGAAGTGACAGTTTTCCAGTATATCGGTGAGCTCTGCAGATACCTCTGCAACCAGCCTAAGGTAATTTTCTGTTGGGCATTTAGTTGCGAGTGTTAATAACCTCTTGGAAAAATAATATGCCTTTCTCTGCATGGACATTATAGGGACAGCCAGGGTTGCAGCGGTATAATGGTTTCACCGTGGTATGACAATTGATGGTTATCATACCACGTATATGATTATCTATGGTATTGAATTCTACCGTATTAGTGTTATAAAAAAACAATATCTTAACTTTATATCAAATTTCATGTGTGTCAGGACATATTTTGTGAAATTATAGTAAAGCATTTGTTCAAACAAAAAAACATCTGTTTATTCCTCTAATTGGAACTGATAATAATAACTGTGTAAATACTGTGGAACCATGCTGTTTTCAGATGTTATTGTACTGTTAACAACTCATATCATTACAATCCTACTGACAGCATCAAAATCCAAATGGTTCATTCTAGAATAAAATTCCCATCAAATACAACTGACATCGTTGTTTTAGCCTCCAAACATAAAATTTTTCCCTTTGGAATACTTTCTGGTTTGCTCTGAATCGTACAAAGTCACTTTAGTAGTGTGCCTATTTTCTTAGTCTTGTTGTGAATTCCTTTGTTTTCTTTCTGTGTGATTGTTGAATGTGTTTTTGAAGTTAAGTTTAGAAAGAAGTGCTTCGTCGTGATTCTGAAACTCAAACCAAAACCATTGATCTTCAAAGTATCGTAGTGTTTTAGTCTATCCCATATTTTCTACTCAATGGAATATAATCTTTTAAAAATCAGAGAAATTGCTGAAATATCTAAACATGACTTGACATCATGGTACTCATATTTAACTTTCTGTTCATACACCGGGCTAACACACATTACTGCTTAATGAAAGAAAGTGAGTTAGAGCAATGGAAACAATCCTCACTGCTCTTTGCAGTATGCAGAGAGGCAGAGGGAATCATTTACAGTCCCTGCTTCTTGTAACTCAAGTAACATCGCGTTTTACTTTTAGTATTTGCGTCCTCTTATGGTGAGCAAACAGACATGCACGTACTCACAGTATCCAAAACTCAAAGTCCTCTTTGTCCACTCTTCTTCTGTCATTTGGCCATGTGGGTGAAAGGCTGGCATTGACTGTCCTCCCCATTGATTGGCAAATAAAAGATGAGTACAGAGGCAGAACATAAGCACTTTTCACAAGGTCAATGTCCGCACACAAGCGTGAGTACTGATTACTCATCATTGAGGACACAAAGTAGGCAGGCCTTTACGTATTTTCTGTAAATTTGTCAAAGGATGTTTTTTTATTTGATCAACAGTGCAGTGACAAAGAATAGACAGTTGATAGTATTCTTTTTAAAAGTTATGCCAATCTAGTCATAATTCTTAAGATTTAATTATACTATGTATTTACATTCTGTAATTACCTGTCTGTATAGTAGTTTTCGTTGTTAATGGTGGAGTCTAACTTTCCCTTTCAGGGTTCAGATTGTGTCCCCTCACACAAAAGATGGAAATGTGCTGGACATAATGTTGATAACAAGAGCAGGTCATTTCACATAATGTCAGCATTCAATGATGAGTTTACCATTACTGTGCCAAACCAAACTGTCCACAGTCTCCATAAGTCTTCTTTATTAAAGGACGCAATAAATCACACAGTTTGTCTGGCCATACTCTAAACTGACACCAGGGGCCTGCACCACAAAGCGAGTTCAACAGACCCAGGATATCTACAGAAATACGACATGGTCTAAGTTGCATGCCTGCATCTGGCACATGCAGGGAGACAGAGAATAGCCGACAGTGTGAATGCCTAAATGAACAGGCGTAGTCTATAATAATTTGTTGATTTGATGTGTTCTTATGAGCTGTGTGAAAACATCAGCCTTATTCTTTCAGCTTGGCTGTGTATCGGCGTTTCCACATTAAAAGACACGGCCCATTCCACCTCACTTTTAAAAACTTGTCACCTCAAAAACGAGATTCATTTATTTAACACACTCAAAAGTGTTCAAAACATTGTTCTAAATTAACTTCATAAAGCAGTGAAACGAAAACTCCATTCATGCCATAAAATGACCTCAAACATTGGCTGAAAGACTGAATCTCAACATTTAGGCTGCTGAAAACTCACCATCTACACTCTCTGTAGTAGGCCTATAAGAAAGCTAGATGGTAACATGGGGTAAGACGCCCCCACATGGTAATTCTAACAAAAAACATAAAATGTCACAATTTTTTCCCCCTCAACATTTCTTCTGGCTGCCTCTAGTCTCACTGAACTTAAAATTTCCTCTTTTTCATCACAATTATTTAAGTTATTTGATCAAAGCCATTTTGACCTAATTTGAGCTAATTTTTTTGTCAGTTAAAAGAAGCGGTCCATTTTATTTTAATGTCTTACCCCATAGAGGGGATATCTTACCCCATATGGAAAGTGCCTTTTCCCTAAAATACATTTAATTAAATACAAATTAATTTGTCAACTGTAACTACTTTTTATTGCAAGATACAAAAAAACCCTAAATATTATGTGTCAGCAAATAGACATTGAGTTTAGGGTGGGGGCGTCTTACCCCACTCTATCCCTAATTACCTAAAATAGATAGCCTCTTATTAAAATTTAATAGGCCTATTTCAATATCCCTACCAAACTGCTCATAATATTCAGCCTCACGTAAGTTTATCCGTATCACCGCAGCAAACATTAAACAGTCTGTGGGTTTTCCTATATGATAGGCCTTCATCTAGTGTTGCGGGGATGCTCTGCCATGTGAATTCCCTCCTGTTGATGTCCTGATAACTATTTAGATTCTGGAAACTCACAAACAGCCAGGATCAGTCTCTCTTCCAATGACTTGTGCTGCACGTTGCGTACAAAAAGTTCAAGACAATTCAACTTCAATTTACTAGAAATATTTTATTTTTACTATGTGAAGGGAATACTGCTGGGAAAAAGCTCCTTATTTGTTTAAAGTGTTTGCAAACCACATAATATTGCACTTTTGTGTATATACCAGTACATTTAAAGTGCACAATACACTACTTTAGAGTTCATTATTCAATTTTGTGCCGCATAACAATGCAATTAATTGTGCACAAAAACACTAAATATGTTGCACATTTATGTAAGAAAACGTACATTATACTGTACAAAAAAACCTTTCTCCCCTTTATTCCACTATATCATGCATACACGCTGGACACAGCTACCCTGCACTCTACTACTGAGTGCACTTTTCTAGTTTAAGGTTTTGATTTGTTCTTCAGATGCTTTTAACACTTTACATGTCTATATATGAATTTGTAAAAAAAAAACACTGTTAATTAGTTCTTCTGTTTCTTCATCATTTTAAAAGTGTACTTTTTCTATCAAAAAAGACAGACAAAAACTACTCAACTTCAGTACTTCACCTTTATTCTATTGAAACAATTTCAATTTAATTGCAAGTTGCAATTAATACATTTAAAATCCTTAAGCCTACTTTGCATAAAAAACATTGTCTTTGCACTGAAATTATAATAATAATAACATTGAAATATCTATAATATAAAAGCAGCTTTCAATTTCTTGCATGTTATTTTCGGTACATTACATTTTTGCAGTTTAATGCCCTTTTCCCTGTATATTCTATTCTGTTCTATTAATGATAACATGTAAATTACATTTACACATCATTGAGAAATGATCAGTTCTCATCTGTGAGATGGATTCTGCTGATGACATCATGTCCTTCCCCCTCCATCAGACAGAGGTGGATAAAGTTCACAAGGTGCGGATGGGAGTCGGCAACGGGCTGCGGCAGGATGTCTGGCGGGAGTTCCACTGTCGCTTTGGAGCCATTAAAATGTGCGAGGTGTACGGCTCCACTGAGGGAAACATTTGTTTCATGAACCACATTGGCAAGATTGGAACTGTGGGCCGCTCCAACTTTTTTTACAAGGTGAGTGCTTGGTAACTGTAAAGTGGGAGGTGTGCAATATATGATGAGGGGGTGGAATGCCACGCAAGTACTAACTGTGCAAGACCAAAACAAGAACAAGGGACTCTAGACTCCAGATTCTTCTGCCGTTTGCAGAAGATGCAAAAGTCAAATGAAAAGATACGCCATGATATACACTGCTAATTATTCTACTTTAGACAAAGATTTTACAGTTACACTCACAGTTACAGGCCTCTTCTACTTCACCAAAAAATATAAATATAATGAATAAAAAGAGCAAATGTGTTTGGGGTTAACGTTTACGTTTTCCCAGTGGATCTTTATTGATATACTTGATACAGTATTAATTATTTTATTATGAATCAATGCTTTTCCTTTGGCAAAGCAGTGTTAAATAAAGTTGGATGATGACACAGCTTCGGTTATATTTTATTTATATAGAGCTAATTGACAACAACAGTTATCTCATTGTGCTTTTCATATAGAGCATGTGAGAGAGAGAGCGAGGGCAACAGAGGGTTGGGGGACCAGCCAACGTAATATCCACACAGAAATACATACTGTAAAAGTATTGGTGGTACAGACTGGAAATGAATAATGGTAATTAAGTGGCATGGTTGAAGGTGTATTCATATTAGAATTGAAACGATGTTGAAGTAACCAGACCAAAAGTTGTGTAATCGTGGACAAACGTGGAAAAACATGTTTTTTTGACATGTCATGTCAAGTGACAATGTGGTTTCAGACATCTTTCACACTTATCCTCTACTCCTGGGAAAATAACAGATAGTCTTGCTTTTGAAAAATGGACCCTGGGTACAACCTTACTGTGAATCAGCAAAAGAAGTGCACAAGATGACAAAGTAGTCTATCAACGACTTCCTGCTAGCTACCACTCCTCACTAAATTGCAGTCCCAATTCCTCCTCCCAAGCAGTCTTTTTTTTGGCGTCAGTTGCAAAGATCCAAAATATGGTTACAGTGTGTGAACTACAAGGGTGGCTGTGGCTCAGGAGGTAGAGCGGGTTGCCTGTTAATCAGAAGGTGGTCGGTTCAGGAGAAAGTAGGAGAGCAAAAGAGAAAGAGAAGCCATCACAAGCTGCTAAGCGGAAGTAGCTAACAGCTAAGCTAAAGTTAGCTTTAGCTTTAAGCTAAAGCTACGGTAGCGTTAGCTACTAAAACTGTCGAAAAAAACTATAAGATTGAATGACAGCTGCTAAAATATGGAAAGAACTGTGAGTGCTTTGGCAAAACACCAAAGAGTAAGTGTTTAGTGGACAGTTAGCCGCTGTAATGACAAATCTAACAAATGTAACTGGTATTTAGTGAGAGCAGCAAAGCATGGTACCAACACACAACACCAGAAACGGAAATGAGTCAATATGCTTACTGCAGCATGTCAGCACGTTTCTAGATGCTCCCAGTGCTGATCGGAGTTCAATTTTTAAAATCTCTCCAATGTCTTGTCTCAAACAGGCTTAGCACTTCTAGCTTAAAGGCTTCCGTGTCTGTAACTTGAGCATCAGGCCTGGGCGAGGTTGAGCCACAAGGCGGAGATGGACGACCTGTATCTGACGGTGTAGCCTGTGGACAAGGCCTCTGTTGCAAGGCTGTAGCACGAGGTTTAGTTTTCCTTCCAGACATTGTAACTCATTCAAACTAAATGCTAGCTTGCACGGAATTCACTTGGATATCTATTTTGGGTAGTGGAGGACAGATCTTCTGGTCAACTGACTATGACATAACCACAGGTTCTACACCCAGCTGTCTCTTCAGCATGTACGGAAACTCAGAAGAAGAAAGAACTCTGATCTCGCCAGAGATCTGTTGTCCTGCTTGTTGAGTACTGCATAGATGCTCTTAGATTTATCACTATGCCCCTCTGGGTAAACACTGAAAAGACATATCTTCAAACATGCTCTTGCAGTGACTCCTCCACATACCTCGGTACAGAAATAGGGAACATCCCGAGTGATAGCCCTTCCTCCTCCCTGCCATGCTCTGAAGAGGGAGTAGAAGACTTTCATGTCCATCATGCAGAGCCTGGGTGGAGGGCTGATATGTGACCGTCACTCTGGGATTCTTTGCACGTCTGCACTTCAACCTTCGCAAAGCAGTCGGTGGATGAGCAGCATCTGAAGGATATGGAGTGATTTCTGAGTAATTGCTTGCGTTCTTCAATGGTCTTCTCCCTGAAGCCTCTGCACTTCAGCAGATTGGCTTCTTGTGGAGTTTTCTGTGATCCACAAATTTCTAATCACCTCCAGATTTCCTGGGTGGAGAAACCGTTGTTTTATGGACGGATAAGAATGTCCTGTTATATTTGTTTGACCTCTTTCTTTTGTCTGATGACAGACATGTGCTTAAGACACAAACAAGTTGAAGCTGGGAGATTATATGGCAGTTTCTCTGCTATGGAATAAACCCCCCCTACAGGTGTCTTAAGTATTCTATTCCAGATAGGTAGCCATCCACCTTTGCTGCCTCAAGCTCCAGCAACAGTTCTCCTAGTTTGCGAAGCTTTTGTGGATCTTCATTGGTCACCTTTGGGAAATTCTCAAGCTTGGTGAAAAGACTGCATTTAATGGCTTCTGGTGAGCCATGTGTCTCTTTCAGCCTCTCTCACGCCATAGTAAGTCCAACTGCAGACCTGCTCTGAAGATACTCTGCCATTTATGAGAAGTGCAACCTCTTCTTCTGCAGTCAAGTCTAATCCAGTAATGGCATTCTGGAAAGATGATTTTCAGGTTCAAGCTTTAACTCTATATTCTATTTGATTGGGCTCCTTTGGCTTCTAGCCATGTTATCCAGTCAGCCTAAACATCTTCTCAAAAGCAAACTCCCGGGGGACCAGGTTTATGTTGATGAAGTTTACTTGAGCAGTTCTTTTTTCAAAAAATTTAACAAACACAGAAATACATGTTGAATTTACAGATATGAAAGGCTAAGTATTTTAAGTATATTGAATACTAACAGGCACACATTAAATTAGCACAAGATAATAGCATATGTCAGGAAACAAACCTGTTATTTCAGCTGCAATCACATGCCATCAACTAGTAAAATAAACAATTAACATAAAATCTAGAAATATGCTGTTATCTACATTAATATGTCACTAGTAAATGCATTTACTTAAAGATAATGCTTCTAACAAGTCTGACAAGTCATCATGACGTCACCTGTCACCATTTTGAAGCCTCAAGTTTGGCCGTTCAAGCGCCACCATGTTAAGTATTTGTAACCAGCGGCACCGAACGTGACCATATTTGGAAGAGACTGTGAAGCTAACGAGTCTGTGTGGATCTAGCTAGCTTGCTTAGATAGGTGCGTCTGTAATTCACGTTAACTGTCATTTTAACCACGATGATCATTTTGTCTAGTGAACAACTGGCTTAAAACAAAATGTACTCAACAGAGAAAATCAACAGCGAACTCCTAATATGCTTTTTCAGCCATGCTGGTTAAATTTACACAGAGCAGTGGATACAAGTCACTTTGGCCTGATTGATAGGTCGCCATGGTAATGACTTGTCAATCACAGATAGTCCCGCCCTGAAGCCTGCTCTGCTTTATGCTCTATTTTCCTCTAAATGGGACCATAATTTACTAAATGAACATCATGCTGTATTAAATAAGACATGAAACTAGCAATTGAGACTATAAACTCATTGTGAAAGTGTTTATTCAGGTAATAAAATCAGGTGAGAAGTAGGGTCATTTTACTATAATTTCAAATGGAACCGGTCTTCTTTTTGCAACCAGAGGAGTCACTGCCAGCTGGTCATTCAATAGAATGCAGGGTTAATGAACTACCACATTTTCTTCTCTTCTCAGACCTGAAGCTTCCTGCATGATTGCATTACTAAATCTAAATGAACATTACTTCCTCTCCTCACAGCAGGCTGCAGTACAAGTACTAGTGGCTCAGACATACCAAATACGTAAGAAGTTCAGTGTCCAGAACAGTCTATAAAGAGTTTATGCCACAAATATGCGATGGGAAAAGGACTGATGAATAATGAATTATGTAGTGAATATAACATGAAAGATCAGCTGTTTGGTCCGATTACATTGCACAACAATTCTAAACTGGGTTGAATCATACTACGATAAAGCAACAAAAAACTTCCCACGCTCACCTCTGAGCAGCACAGTGTCTTTGAGGATGTGAATGGCGCACCCGAGCTGAAGAGTCTTTTGGGGTTTGGAGTGGAGTTGGCTCTGCCCTTTTTTGTGTCTTATGGATTGTCTTTGTTAATTCAAAGACTGTTGAAACTAGAGGTCGACCGATTATCGGTCGGACGATTGATCGGCCCGATTTTTGGCGTTTTTTAACATAATCGGCATCGGCCAATATCCAAGTATATCAAGCCGATTATTAGGCAGGCGCATCTGTGGGCAGCCTAG
>JAPMOB010208701.1:0-15458 GCA_029875015.1 Lepomis gibbosus
TTTAGTCGACTAATCATTGCGCAGGGCAGGACTTTGGTCGACTAAGGATTTCTTTGGTTGACTACAGCCCTAAAATTTACAAATGTCTCTCAAATCATATTTGCACTGCCTTTGTACACAGTCTGGGAGTGACTTTGATTTAGCACTGAACATTATTTGCATAATTTTATGTAATACTAAAGCATTAACATTCATAGCATGGGATTTTATAAACAGTGGATTAGTGTGAGAATAGTAACCTGTCTTATTGATATATATAGCTCGTTTTTGTAGTAAGACTATTGAATTTATACTCGTTTTAAAGGTCAACCCCCACAATTTCACACACTAAGATATGTAATTAGAATCAGAATCCGCTTGATTGCCAAGTAGGTTTATACAATTTACTTTGATGTTTTGGTGCTTAACAATAAACATAACAGGTCGAGGAAAAAAAGATAAAGGAGTAATCATAAATATAAAATACAAAATTGACAATATGATATGAAAAGATAAAAGAATATATGAACAGGTAGAAGAATAATAAAGGATATGTACAATACAGCAGTTGTTTAAATCAGTTAGTGTAAGTTAAGGAAATATGTATGTAAGCAATCAATTATATACATTGCCTTATAATTTAATAATGTATATGTGTTCTAGAAAACACACATCTTGAGTCAGTGGTTCCATAGCAAACAGTTGAAGACACGAAGCTGCTTATATTCAGAAATGCATTAGATCTGAAATTTAGCCTTTCATGAAATTAGAGAGGACCAGTTTCAAACAACAAGCCATCAACAGCAGTAATTTTAACTGTTTAAACTACCAGGACTCCTACAGTCACAACTGTAGATAAAAGTGATCGTTGCGGTATTTGTTTCCACACCAGACCAATTAATATGCGGTGCAGGAACCAGGCAGAGAGCCAGTATTCCCTCAGGCTTTAGTATGTACTGTATGTCATGAAATGCTAATGCAATTCTACTTTAGGGAAGAGCTGAGCTTAACAATGCCTGATGTCTTTACATTAAAACAGTGATCCAGAGGAGGGGGAGGAGGACTTTAATGATAATGATCTGTATGTCAACGTCAGTGATGGATGTCCACCCACATCCTAACAGGTGGCATCCTGCAGGCACAGCTATCACAACCTCATCAATAACATGCTTGCTCGCTGATATTCTGCTTTCAGGGTGTCTAAAGTATGTTTTGAAAAAGGTGTTCCTATAAAATTATATGTATAAATACATGTACCATATACTTTATATTCACACAAACCTCATCATGGATCAGCAGTACAGCTAAAAGGTTCCAACCACACAACAGAAACACTAATTAGCACCACAGTCAAGTCACTTTTAAGATGCTCCTGCAACAAAAAGGCTGCATTGCATTCAAAGACTTCTATAGATGAGCTGAAACCAACAGGGCTTGGTTATAGAGTGAATATACTGTACTTTAATCAATTCCTAATTTAAAACCTTCAATTTATTTATTCAATTTATTTTGACTATATAGCAGTGTTCATAGCCTCAGGGTTCACATTTCTCTGTAGTCATCAAGGTCCACCCATTCAATTTTATTTCACAAAATGAAAAGAACAAACACAAAAACTGTGCAATTGGGGCTTAAAACCTAATGAAATAAAACAAGAAATAAAGTGCAATCAAGGCATTAAACTTAATGACAGTAAAAGCGCTGCAAAAGCAATTTGAACTAATTCAGGCTTCCAAAGCAGAGGGTTTTTTTTCAGCACAACAAGTTAAAAGGCCCAATAATAACAATAACAATAACAGAGCAAATAGAACAGTTGCTTTGCTAAAAAGGATAAACTGCAGGGAAAGTTGTTTTCAAGCCAGGCTGGATTCTAGAGCTCATCCAGTACATACTGTGTGGCAGTTGTGGAGTTGGCTACCCAGGCTACTCCCTGCTTCTCACAAACAAAGAAAGGGAGTTGATGGGTCTGCCTAGCCTTCTGTTCTCCCCATTTGATGTATTTTCATGCTCACAGTATACTTTCTCCACATGTAAGAGACCAAAGTGGACCACTGATGTATATAGAATCCACAACCATTGAAATAATCCATTTAGAAGAGAGGGGCTATTTAGCAGTAGCCAATTGAGCAGTCCATAGCACCAGATTTTTTTCATTATGTGGTGGAAGATGTTTGCTGATTTAAGTGATTTAATAAAAAGCTAATACAGTGGCTACTGTATTTTTTGTTTATGTGATAGCAGAAGATGGTTGAACTTTGTGTGTTTTTACTGTTTTGCCTTCTGCAGAGTCAGAGTCAGAAATATTTCAAAACTATTACTACATGAAGTGGGCTTTTCTGATAAGGGAGATGTTGTCAGTATGACTGTTTTGCAGTTTAAGGATGCCTGCAGCAATGTTTGATATCTAAATCTTTAAACAGAAAACTGAATATCAGTGGTCGGCTAAAGAATGTAGATAAGGCTGTTGACAGGTAAAATACATAGTCATTATAATCAAATAATTACTACTACTACTACTAGCTTGCTAGTAGCCTTTACCTTTTGTTTTGTACCTTTTGTACCTTTTTTGTACCTTTTGTTTTGTTTAATTTTTGCAGTTTTGCAAAAGGCTGACTTTGAATGCTTTGTTCATAATCACACAATAAGAAATGTTTTACATGCAATTTCAGAAATCATGTTTTTAGTTTATTAGAAGTACTGGTTTGCCTTTGGTGTGAGAGACCCGGGTTCAATGCCTCACTGTGACCCATCTACCAATGTGTCCCTGAGCAAGATAATTAACCCCTAGTTGCTCCAGAGGCGTGCGCCCTTTGACATATATAGCAATTTTAAGTCACCTTGGATAAAAACGTCAGCTAAATGAATAAATGTAAATGAAATTAATCATACATGCATCCATACATTAGTAATCGTTACACTGAATCTTTTATTCCTTCGACTGTCAGGTTATTAAATTGAGACAGTAGCCACTTTAAATAGCATTGTTAGCAACAGCTTAAATGATATTGAATGCTTGAATGTAAGCCAAATTACAGATCAAAATCACACTGTGATTCAGTCAATCCTCAGTGCAGAAACAGTATTTAGAGTTGTTAAATGGCATTCTTTACAACTTATGTAATAGAGAGAGGAATTAGTTATTTTATGGCTTTATCAGACATTTACATGATGGCGGATAGGATTTAAGTCACAGCTTACAGAAGAACTCAGCAGGAGCACAGTCTGGCCTAAGTGGATTTCCCCCATGCTGCTTTAATGTGTCTAAAAGTTAACATTAGAGTAACTTTTGTTCCACAGAGGAGAACTGGAAGTATGTCTGTTGCTTTTTACTTGTTAACAAGTTATTTTTTGGAAGCGAAAGTTACACATACCCTGGGGGCTAAGCCCTCCCTGTCTTTCAATCCTAGTGATGTCCCTGATTATGGCCAACTCATCGCTTTTCATGTGGGTGAGTTGGCACGGAGTGGAATTTAACAATGTCAGATAATAGGTTAGTGGTCCTTAAAATATATCTGATCCTTTTTATACCTTTACGCCAGGCCGGTGACAGCCACAGTGGAAGGCATAATACGTAAACATATGGAATCATATGTATCAATATAGTGATAACTTCAATTTAGCCAAAAAAATACACTTTATAGCTTTTTATTCAATTTCTTCCAAGTATTTGCTACATGAGTCTGGTCGGTCATGGATGTAAACTACAACTTGACACAGGGCAGAAATCCCAGTAATATACAGTATATATTGTATCTCTCTGATTATGCGGTTAGTTAAATTACAGATTTTCCATAAAAAAAGGAGTGTAGCCCCTTTGATAAAGAGGAGTGGCCTACCTTTCGTCTCTACATTATCGCTGAACTTTGTTATAATAGGTAGGTAGAGAGACCGGCAGCAAAGACTTTCTTGACGCCAACTACGCTTTCAAACCATTCATAATCAATAACAGACTGCTGAACAGTGGCAATTACCGGTGTTTTAGATTCATAATGTTCGCTCAACCCCGACTCTGGCTGCTTATAGTAGAGACAGTGAGTTTCACTGAGCAAGATAATTTATAATCATATATAGGGGAAACACTGATTTTGTATTAGATAGTACAGTACTGTACTGATATACTTTCCCCTTAGTTTCAAATTGCTCCTCTTTGGACACAGAATGCCTTAAATTTCATTATAAAATGGCTGCATAGTTGTAGCCAATCACAACTCAACTTGGATTCCATCAGGTCAAAGAGAAATACAATCTCAGGGGGAATATTTGGAATCATCCATGAGCAGCTGCAAAACATATGACAACAAAAGACAGAAATGGAGTTCATGGAATGATGATAGAACATAAAACTCAATGGAATCTGAAAGCCCCATTGGTATTAATTAAAGTGCTGCATCCAAATAGGCCATCTGTTAATGTGAGCTTAACTCTGGTGATGAAATGTACATGCGCTATCATGGTGTTAACACATGGCTTTGGTCCCCTGGGCTGCAGGCAGATGCTGAGCCAGATGAGTACCCGATCACACTGCTCAGTGGTCCTCCTGGGACCTCCATGAACACTTGAGTTCAGTGGGGTCTTGCAATGTGCTGTCGTCCGTGACTGCCTAGACTGAGGTCCTCAACTCCCAAATATCTCCACTTGATTCCATAATAGTCACATCGAATGTGATGTTCCATTTAAAATAAATTCTGTTTATAATTCTCTGTTCTCATTTTTGTAGGTAATTTCACAGTACAGCTACACATGCTTCAGACAAAGACAAATGTATGCGATCCTGTGAAATATGTGCACAAGGCTTCTGACTGAAAATGGAAAAAATACTGAAACACTCTCAGATATGCTGTAGAATATGATGCAGAATATATTGTACGCTGCAGGCCAGTGGAAGTTCTGCCCAACTTTTAAATAATGATTATGTCAAGGCCTGTGTGAGTAGAGAACAGGCTGCTCTGTAAATTACTATGCTGCTTAAGTCAAGTTCATGTGAAAACTGGACAATGACTGTTAAAACACAATATTCTGCTTGACCCCAGCCAACTTAGTTAACTACATTATGTATGTATGTGTTTATATGTCTGGATAGAAATGCAGTAGCTGTACATTAGCTACGAGCTATATTCTATGGCACCAGCCCTGGCTTCCTTCTATGGAAAGTACTCAGTTCGCTTTAGGCGTAAGCCCTGCCTTAAAACACCAGAGAGGGGCTTCGCTAGTGGGGGCTTGATTTGATTTATGTAGAACTACAGTGTTAATGTTCTGAAGTAATACCAGAAATGTGCACTTGCACATTTAAATGAATGACATCACATTGCAGTCTGGCAAAATGTGAGCCACATGAAACTTTTGTACCTTTTTGACTTTGCATTTTTTTTGCCGGAATACTCTGCTTTGACATCGTTGTGGCGTTGATGGAGTGGCCTCATTCAAATGTGGCTGTTACATGTTCTGCCTATACACAGTGCACCACACTTCACAATACACTAGAGCAACAACTGTAAAGATGGGTGTTGTCCGAAGTCCCTCAGACTTGAACCTCTCTACCCATGTAGTTGCTTTTACTACAGTTGCCTTTTTAAAATGAGAAATAAACAGGGATTTATCTCTCAGCCTTGTTTTTCATTATTTTATAATAGGGCTGTCTGTATTTGTAGAATGTAAGGACATGTGGACCTTTCATGCACACAAAGTATATACACACACTGGAAAATAGAGATAGTGGAGGAAGAACAGTTTCAGAAAGTTAATTTTGACCACCAAGTTCCACAGGCATGTCTTGTATTAAAAGGAAGAATCAATTAAATTCCGAGAAGAGAGAGGCAGATAAAAGAAAAATGGAAAGATTATTTCCCCTATGACTTCTACCTCCTCTGTACGCTGTTTCCTGAGATTATGTGTGTATACAACAAAAAAAATAAGTTATTCAATTCTCATGCTCTGCATCCACTAGAGCCTTGATCTCAGTGTGGCACGTTGCTGCATTTTTCATCTGCCCAATGGAGAGAGAGGTGCAGCTAAGTGGCTGGATGTAATTTGTGGAATCTGCAGTGCTTCTGCTCGCTCTGTTTGATTGCGGTAAACAAACGTCTCTTTCAGTCACTGACAGCTGGACACCAAAGACGCCCCCAGACAGCAAAACAAAGGTGATTTGTAAATTACGGGGCCTTGTTCTAGGTGAATTGCACTCAGTACCCGTGAGTGGTGGCAAAGGTTGAGTTATTTGATTTTGGTGGTAGTCGCTTGCCTCTCAATAGAACACAAGAGAACAAACTTTAAGTTCAAATGATTAATTTGGATGTCATTGCCTGTGCTACAACAATGCTAAGCCCTTTGTATTGTGTCACTACCACTGATTGAAAGGTTATCTCTGTTTTTTGTATTTGTAGGAAAACAATTATCCACTTATGAAAGCCTTCATTTAACAGGGACATTTACTGATTGTTCAACCTGAACTAACAACTTGGGTTAGAGACAATGCATTTTAAGCAATGTATGAATATGAATGACAGTGTCAGTTGTCAATTGGATCACTTTGTTGCAGACTGAAATATCACAACAACTAGTGGATAGATTGCCATGAATGTTTGGACAAACATTTATGTCCTTACATGAGGAATCACACTGTTTTTGAAGATCCCAAGTTTTTTTTCTTAAGCAGCACTATGAGGTTGACATTTTTGGTTTTACCAATGGATGGATTACCATGAAGATGGCGCTAGCAGATCAAAGTTTTCACTTAATCTGTGAAAACTCTCAGCATCTACTGGAATTGGTACAGACATTCATGGTTCTCAGACGATGAATCCTAATGACTTTAGTGATCACCTGAATTTTCCTCTAGTGCCACCATGATGTTCACTTTTGTTTTGGGAAATGTCGCAAAAATTATTGGATGGATTGCCATAAAATTAGGTATAGACATTCATGTTGCCCTTTGGCTTAACCAAATTCCTGCAAAACTCACTCCTCAGCCTCAACTCAGCCTCAGCTGTACTTTGTGTTTAGTGCTAATTAGCTGCTTTTAGCATGCTAACACGCTAAACTAAGATGTTAAACTTGATAAACATTATACTGGCTAATTGTTAGCGTGTTAACCTCTTATTTTGACATGCTCACAATAACATTTGGCTCAAAGCACAGCTTTGTTTAAATACAATTTCACAGAGATTTAGCATAGCTGTACATGTAGACTCTTAGCTTTGTTTAACCTGCCATTGCAGTCAAAATGCAAAGTACATTGTGACTAGGAGTGACCCATTGCTTTCATTAATTGCGCTGAAAAATGTTTTAGTGATAGAGGCTTGAAAATGCAGAGAAATGGGGAGCTGGTCTCCACGTGCTTTTCTGCTAACTGCTAGGTCAGTTTGAAAGGGCACGAGGTGAGGCCTCAAAGTCTGAGTGGGACTGGGGGGTAAGCTGAGCTGTAGACTCGCCTGCTGAGGACCACAGTGGGTGGAGAGCTCTGAATAGCATGGTTATGTTTTTGTTCTGCCAACCAACGCCAGCCTCTGTGAGATGAAAGCATGGGATGATGGGAGAGACTATGGCACTTTAGAAGGACTGAGGACAGTAAGCTTCTGACTGTTGTCCTGAAATGTGTGTGATTTTGTTTCTTTTTGTTTTATTTTTGGCATTCTTGAAGGGCCATACACATGTGCTTCCTTTTTCTGTTATACATTGAAATACGTAGACGTTGAGTTTTTTCTGGCATCTCACATTGCTTGTCATTTCTATCATCTCATCTCCTCATGCCTCCAGCTATTGTGGAACTGATTTGATCAAATCCAGTCTTATACTCACTTTGTACACCCCTCTCTTCATAAAGCATCACCTGCATTGACTTCTAATTCCCAACTTGTCAGAGAGTTAGGACTGATCTCAAGAGACAAGAACGGACGCCTTGTTTCCTGTCACACTTCAAAACAGGAGCCTGGCAGGATGCCACCTGATTTTTGTTTTTTTATGACTTCTCACAAGTACTTCAGAACTGTAGAGTTAGCCTGCAGGCTGTCTTGAAGAGGTTCATCATATTCATAGTTGAATGACTTGGTGCAAGCTATAGAGTGTGTGGGTTTTCAGTCTCTAATCTGAAACCAGAATGCTTCTCTGAGTCCAGAGTGCCCTTCATCGTTAATGGATCCCTCTGATTTTTACCCTTCAGCCCGTTTTTATCAGTTTCCCCTTCCTCCAAGTGTCCAGACCTGAACAGCACCCTGCAAACACATCATGATGTGTGACCTCTACATGATGACATTATTGGATATAATCAGTGTGTACCTGTGCAAACCTGTTCACACTTGCACAGGTACACTCAGACATCTCTGCACATACTTGCACTGCATATCTCCTGCAGGGCTTTAACGTTAGTGAATTGGGTGATAAGTGTAATTTATTTAACCGCCATACCAGTGTGTTAGACTGTATGACAGAGCTCATTTATCATGTTTAGAGGCATCTACTGATATGCTCTGTAATGCTGTTTGTTTGTTACAATAAGTAAATGTATTCTGGTTTGTCACACTAAGTGGTTTATCTCAACTGGGGAATTGTGATGTGGTCTGATCTAGTCCATTGTGGAATATCAGTCGTTAAAGTCACAAAAGAAAAATTCAAAGTATCTTTAAGTAAGGTTACTTAGATTCATGGATTCACTCAGACTTGATTTAGATTTTAAATGTTTAGATTTTTATTTATTTGCACAGTTGCATATAAATTAGGAAAAAAAACCCAATATAAAACAAATAATATAACGTGCAGGGAGAGGAGAGAACACCCAAATGGGCTTATTTAACGCCTCCACCTATAGTTATAATCGAAGTTTAAAAACAACAAAAAATAACATACAGAGAAAAATATAAGTACATAAAGTAATATTGACAAACTAGTAACAGAAAAAAACATATATAACTTCAACTAATTTTAATGACTGTAACAATAATAGAAATATAAAACAAAAATATGAACATAGTATAGAAATATGTTCATTAGTGAATTACAATTTTATAACAGTAGTTAAATGACTGCTAGTTTTGTTAGATTTTTAAATATCTTTTGTAACATTTTTTGCCAGGTGGAAAAAGCTATTCCATAATTTGTTACCCCTAAATCTGATAGTAAATTGACATCTGCACGTAAGAAACTTTGGAGGATGAAGATCTAATGATTGACGAGTTGAATAAGAATGAACCTGAGACTTAAATTTAAAACAAGTCTTGAGGTGCTCTGGAATATTTTCATTCCTTGAATATACCTTATAAGTAAAAACACATATTTGAGTGATATTAATATCACGAATAGTAAGTATCTGACGTTTGTGAAATAGAGGGACAGATGAGAAATGTGACTCAGATCGGGTTGCAATCTTAACAAAGCGTTTCAGGACCAAAATTCTATGGAGTGTAGTAGGAAAAGTGCTTGCCCAAACCAATATTACAATATGAAAGATATGGATGATGATATGATTCAACAGTAGTTTGCTATTGGGGTGACCAAAAGCAATTTGCCAACCTTGTCGCTGGAGAAATTTTCAAGCTCACAAAATACAGACTAAATGACTAACATTAAAACAATTTAGTGAAAACAACAAAAATATCAAAACTTATTCTAGACATATTTCACCTATTCTACGATCATGATCACTGGTTGGCTAAAAAGATTTAAGGTTTAGTTAATAGAATGGCCATGTCATTAGTTAAATCATCTTCTCCTTCAGCAGATATTTTGGAGACTTCAGACTCAGCTGGTCACCCTCACTTGATTGTCAGAAATGGCTTAAGCAAATTCTTATTTTTGTTGTGTGCACTTTTCATACTAGAAATAAAGCTATACTTTTTTTTTCACCTTCCCCTGTGCCTTGAGCTGTGCTAACCTTAGCACAGTAGCGTGCCTAAAAGTAACATAGGACAGTAACATATATGTGAACATCTTTCCCATTACCATTGTTGCCAGATAGGGTGGCCGCCCTATTGGACTACTTTTTATTGACGGGAGTAAAAAATATTTTGGAAGGCTTGTGAACATTTGGGTTAGTTTTTGTAATTTGGGTGATATTTTGGGGTTTCCACTGTTGAAAGGTTATAAATACAGCTGTGAATCAGTGTATTTTATTCCACAGTTATTATGATTGAGGAAAAATAGGGCACTGAGTTCAGCACACACAGACTTAAAGGGGTCATATTATGCTTTCTGGCGTTTTCACTCTCCTTTATTGAGTTATATACTTTTTTTGTGCATGTAATAGGTTTGCAAAGTGAAAAATCCAAAAGTTCATCCCAAAGGGAGTTCCCATCTCCCACAGAAAGCTGTGCTCTGAACAGCCTGAAAACAGCTCCCTAGTAGTCCAGCCTTTTGATCCCTGTGACAACACAGCAAATGTGCGTCATAACACTCGCCAAGCGGCTAGTCAGACACGCCCTCAAAAACACAGGTGGTAAAACACAGTGACCTGCAGCACATAAGGTGTCCGCCTGCTGCCTCTCCTCTCCCTTCCAAACACCAGCTACCCTCTAGGCAGTGAATGAACATAAAGTTGTTACTGTGATGTAGAGCCAGAGCTCAGTTAAAACTTTATGGATGAAAGATACATTTGTTAGAATTAATAACTCACCACTCTGAAACTCTTGCTCCAGTCCATGTTACTAAGCTGGTAAGGGGATATACAGCTGAACCGAAGCCGTGTTTACCAGCTTTTCACGACCTGCCTTTCTCTGCTTCTGATTTGCTAGTAGTCCTTAAGTAGGAACTGCGCATGTGCAACTCCAATTCCAACAAAGATATTTTAGAGGTAAGATGTATCACTCCATAGCTAAAACGAAGTGTAAAAAGCGAAAAGTGGAGCTGCAGAAATGTGCACTATGACAAAAAATATGGTATGTTTTGAAAATGAAACCGTGTCAACTTGCGCAGAAACAAATTACGCAGAAACTTATTTCCTTTGCACTGTAACCCTAGTTTTGGGTTTACATAATGAAATTCATGAAACAGAAGATTAAAGGTGATTTAACCTCCATCTGCCAACAGTCTAAAAGTGGAATAAACATGGTAATTGTATGCATGTAAACATACTACTATTTAACACGTAACATATAATAGCATACGTACCGTGTTGACATGGCTATAATTAGCACATGTTAACATGTAACATCTTGGCACAAATGTGTAGCATGTTAGCAATAAACGCTTATTTGCAAATTATAAACCTTAAAATAAATCTTAAAGTTACCCATAAAGCATTTACATAAATAGAAAGATAGATACATTATGTAAAACCAAACAGGCCGGAAGGCATATTTATTCAACACATGTACAGGACAAAACTTCTTTCCTTGTCGGGTAGCTCACATTTCCATGGTATTACTTATTACAGCTCACATGTGCTTGCACTTTGAGGAACTCATGAGATGAAGAGAGTAAAATGAAATACAAGGTGAGAGAAAAAGTCAAGGCATATGGTGGATAAGGCGAAAATCACAGGGACAGCAACATGAATACCAGCAAGATTTTAAATAAATATATATATTTATATTGTGTGGTTATTCATTCACAATTGAGTTGTAAGACACACACATCACTCATAGTTGAGCAAAAAAGGGAATCGACCAGTATGTAAATTACACAAGAAAATAAATGTGTTTTCCACTGGCACAGAATCCCTGCATTATCACCCTCATGGAAAATGTCAAATATAATTTATTCTGCAACTGCCAGGTAGCTCGGGGAAGCTTTGCTTCCTAATATTTAAAACCTATCGCAGCTGAGCAGATGTTTGCCCAGGGAAATGGCGGAGTAAGTATTGTTTGTTTAAAGGCCTAGTACATGCGGAGACAACCACAAACAGATGGTAATAGTCTTAGAATTATCTAAATGTACACCTAAACTGACATCATAACAAAATCCTTGTCTGGGGTGCAGTTGTTTTGCCTCACATTTAGCTTGTTACTGATTTGAAACGTCTGCGACTATCATTGCCAACTGACCTCATCTGACAGTAAAGGTTCACCTGAGTTCTTACAGTTCCACTATTCAAGTACAACATCCAGTATGTAATCCAGAGAAGAGACTTACTTGCTCTGACAAGCCTATTGTTTCATAAATGTGTTTTGGCCTTGATAGAGCTGCACCATATCTGACTAATCCAAAATGGCAAAATGTTAGTAACTTACATAGACTTTAAATCAGTGGAATATTATACTGCTCAAGCTGCCATCCTGGAAATCACTCCCTCTGATTTCTTAGTGTTAAGTTACAGGTATTGAATTTCAGGGGGTTAAATCTGATATATTTATGTTCATTTAAGTTAAAGTCATCTAGTATGTTACCACTGCTATAAAACCTAATTCATTTTTTTCTTAGATCCAGTCTTTTTGACTACCTACACTATCTGCATAGCTGTGGTTAAACTGTAGGTTTATATACATGCTTACCCTCGTGATGTGTTTTTGTACTACTGAACAGAAACTGATTCACACTAGAAGAAGAATGGGGAAGTGAACATACCAACGTACCATTGATTGTAATCCAAAAATCTAGTTTGGCTATAGAGCTCCTTTACTGTTTTATGATAAAGGAGTAAGGTTCTGCAATTCCAATTGAAATTTAAATCAAAATATTAGACAATATGCCATATGTATGCACAATTAATGTAAAATATTCAAACATACAGTCAAAGCAATTAACTGTTATGCATTAGGTGCATCCAATCTCTACATATTTGTCAAACAAACACTTTAGTAGCTAGTTTTGTTAGATTTTAATTACAGCTTTCTCTGAATCATTAATTTTGTAAATGTTTGTTTTTGCAGGGTTGTTGCACTAGACTGCATTGGTTTTTGCTAGGTAATAAATTGGCAACTGAGCATCTGCGCAGCTCCCACTTAGAGCAAACCCTGACTGGTACCTATAGTTTTCTGCCTGACTGCAACGTGCCCCCATTTCCAGAATTTAGCCAGACCATCCATCATCACAGTTAGCCACTCCCATCTGAGCCCTGGCATACACACCACCTTTAATCTAAAGGGCTGACACCTCTGGGTTTTATAACACCAGTTCAATGGGAAAAAACCCTGTGGGGGCCAGGAGGACACAGTGACAAGGGTAGATGGTCCAGGCATGTACTGCATATCATTCTGTTTTATGTTCCAGCACAAGCATAAGAATTATTTAACACTTTAGCCCTGACGATAATCCTTCTGACTGGTGTAATATATATATATACATATATATGTGTGTGTGTGTGTGTGTGTGTGTGTGTGTGTGTGTGTGTGTGTGTGTAGTGTATGAAACAGAAAATAAAACAAATGCAGACTAAAAATATAGTATAGGATAAAATATATGTTGAGAAACTGAATACGTATCAATACATTTTTTCTTTATTTGGTTCTCCAGATTGAAACTCTGGATGATGAATGGAAGTACCTCTTGGAATACAATACAGTGCAAGAAAGGATTCAGTGTGTCAGAGAAGCAATACCTTTATTTTGTTTTTTGCTAGTGCTGAATCTGCAACCAGTTTTTCTTTGTCTCGAAAATGATGCAAGGTGGGGTGACGCCCTGTGTTATTTTTTTTTCTTTCATTTTGGTATGAATTCAATCAGCCTGAGGGCACGGTTTACTGAACCAACAAGGGAAAACAAAGATGCCTTAATTAGGAACATCAGAGGAGAAAAAGTCATTGCTGTTGTGAATGAGCTTTATGGATGCCTGTGGGTGGGGTATACATCTTTATTAAGCCACTGTGATGAATAAAAGAATTTGTTCCACACTCATCAGAAGTGACTTCTTCAAATGACGTCTTCAAATTCTGGCTAATTACATGCATTTCCCAAATATCTCATTCTCATTACACAATAAAAGATTCTGATATCTGAATATCTTTGAACCATTTCTATGTTTTTGATATTACATTCTTGACAGTATTTATGATTCATTCTGTGGAAAATGAATTGACAGCCCTTTTTTGTGGTTTTTGCAGTGAACGTGTTTTCTAATTTTAAATGAAAAAGCATTGAAATGCCGCATATCTTGAAAAGTATGCTCAAGGTTAGCTTTATGATGAAATTTCCAGCAACATTTTTATGCTATTTTGACCCTTGTGGAAGAAACTCACTTTGTGATATTTTGCATTCATGCCTGATGAAATTATACTCTCTTTTCTTACCTTTTCTCACTGCATTAGTAGACCAGCTGTTTGCTGCCATTTTTTTATATGAAGCCACCATTGTTTGTTTTGTTCAAGCATGAAGCTCTCGTTTCTTTGTGTACACGTTGATCTGTCCTCTCATTAGTTTTATTCCTAATGAATAAAAACAACTAAGCAACTTACACTGTTATCATTATAAAAATAATCTGAAGTTATAAAAATTACAAATTAAAAGCAACACATAAAGCTGAGGTTTTCACAGCTGTGCAAAATTTTAAAGTGTCCAGTTAGGATCTTAAATAAGAAATACAGACAGTAAAGTTTGGTTTCTGATTGACAAATTTGCTGGCATTTATGTGGAATGTTACTTTTAATTGAATTATGAGATTAGTGACATACAGTTTATTGGCAGAAATTATGTGATAAAATAAACCAAATAGTATATCATCTTTTTTGAGATTGAGTTGAATATCTAATTTTCTATTTAAGAAGAGATTGAGGTCCTCCCAAAGAGTCTGACTAACAGTACATTCACAAAAAAGATGTTATTGTTTGATCTGTGTTGTGACAAAGGAACAAAAAGGGTCAACATTTAACAAATATCTTACAATAACTGATTTAACAGGATAACATCTATGCAGAATTTTCAGGGAGACCTCACGCACTTTATTGGAGACAAAAAATGTCCTTGGTAATAGCCATGTATGTCTATATTAACATGCTGATTATTGCAGAAAAAATACAGAGGTAGGCTTATTGACTGTATTTCTTTGTATTAGTTCCCTTATACATTTATCATTTGTTTTTGTATTCAAAAAAGGATCTGAATTACCTACATACAATTCTGGCAGTGAAATTGTAGGGATAGTATCACTGGTAGTTAATAAGATTATCATTTTAACACCTGAAGGAACAGCATCAAAAACAATTACATATTCTCTAGGAGGCACAGGAATTCTATATTCTGACAAAAACTCATAAGTAAAAATATGACCCTCCTTGTTAAACAATTGAGAGACAAGTAGTAGGCCATTATCAACCCAATTGTTTAGGAATAGGGATTTGTGTTTGAAAAAAATATCTTTCTTATTGTGTGGGGAAAAGTTATGTTTATATACCATAGACCAGCAAGGAAGCAATTGTTTATGAAAATTTGAAAGTTTTATATGAAGATTTTCTATTTTATAGTTACATCTTAGTAAAAAATTAAAACGTCCTAAGGCTTTAAAAACATATGTTGAGATAAAATTCCATAATGAGTTCGGATTTGATAGGTACCTTTTTATCCACTTAATTTTAAAAGTTGAATGTAGAGTGTGAAAGTCTAATACATTGAAACCACCATTGC